>CAWUFW010021406.1:0-121972 GCA_963921515.1 Calotriton arnoldi | reverse complement strand
GCTGAGCGGACCAGGGGAATGGTGGTAACAAATTATCTATTACAGGAGCAGCTCGTGGCTAATAGGAGCGATTTGTGTCAAGGTGGCAACATCGCAGGAGATTCGAATTGCAGTGAACGGGAGCAGGTATGCGCTACGCATGGGCGCGTGACCAGGGAGGGGGCCAGGGAGAGCCCATCGCCTTAAGTCCCGGAGGGGTGGGCAGTTTGATTGCATAGGGGCGGGAGTCAGTGGCTAATGTTTTGTTTTCATCCTCGCATGCAGAGACTCGTCGATCTTTCAGTAGGGCGAACGCCGGCATCGGGTCATGAACAAAGTCAATTTACCCAAGAAGTAAGTACCGGGAGACTGGGTGTGGAGCAAGGACGCAGCACACAAGGGGCACACAAAGGGGCAGCCAAAGGCGTCATTTATGCAGGCGCGGTGTTTTTTCTCACACAGAGTTTTTTTCTCCTCAGATTGATCTCAGTGGCCGCAGTTTCAGAGAGCGGCATGGATAGCCAGGGCTCCGCTCCCTATTTTCGCAGATGTCCCAGGTGGAGGATTCGCTGCCAGGCACGTCGCAGGATGCGCAATGGGCGGCGTTTAAACGGGATCTTGAACTCGAACGAGCTGGATGATTCCGGGGTCGTCGTCAACGGTCCTGTCTCTGTCCCTGAGCAACAGCTGTGCTTGGACGCAGGGCATTCCAGGCCATAGCGGGCTCGCAGGCCGTCCACTAAGGACTTTCCCGCCGATCCGCCGGCACCCAGAAATAGGGGGCAATCGACTCCCCGAGAAGCCACTCCCCCGACGTCCACCCCCACTTGCCCGGCGCCGGGGCCAGTAGCCATGACAGACAGTAATGCGGTCTCATCCAACACCGCTACCATGGACAAGATGGGTAAGCTCATGGACACAATGATGAGTTTCATGGCGGATTTTAAATCCAATATTTCAGGGCATGGCCCCCTGGCGACTCACAGTAGCCCGAGCATTGGTGGGGGGGAGGACAAGCAATAGCGAAAGTGTGGGCAAACCAGATAAGCGAGCCCCAAATACAGGGTGTTGTCCCAGCAGCTGCAGCGCCGGCAATTCCCATGGATGTTGTCAAGCAGACGGGGCCAGTGTTAACAGCAGCTGATACAGGAGCGCAAAGCAGTGCACCAGCTCCCGCCAGCGCTCTCACCCCTATTCCCCACCTAGCTCAGTCTGCGGCAATTGCGGGCACGCCAGCCCCCTCCCTCCCGCGGCGCCCCCCGCTTCTCCTGCTCAGGGCACTGCACCCCCTGCCGCTCTCGGGGACTCCCAGAGGGGACCGCCACCGCTCAACCCCCAGCCCACCTCTGTCGCCCCCCTGCTGTCTGGTCGCTGCTCCCTAGCGTGGCAGGTCCCCCTGACAGCCAAGGAAGGGATTTGGCAGTGGGACTTCATCGATATCTTTACTCTATTAATGCATGGGCAGGATGGGCTGGACACGAGGGAAATGGGGGGGAAAGATGAGGAAAAGAAGGTTAAGTACCAAACCTGGCCGGACAAAACAATTGAGAACTGTCTAGAGGCTTTCTCAATTCTGGCAGCAGTTATAATGGAGAAACACCCAGAACTGGGCCTGGGTTTGATGCAGTATTCAAGGACCATCCATAACGAGGCCATTAATTGGGGAGGTTTGGGCTGGTATAACTATGACAGGGAGTTTCGTAAAAAGTGGCCATGTGCCCGGAGATGGGTTGGGACCAGAAAGAGGTCCAACTTTGGATGGAACATATGGGCAAACACATTCCGCAGAGCAAGGAGTATCACACCAAATACCAGGGCGGGTACTCAGCTGGAAGGGGTTCTTTTCAGGCGGGGAGGTGCAACTTCAAACAGCCCTTTCGGGGCGCGCATGGGGGAGGGAGCCAGAGGGGAGGATACAAACGCTCGATCTCAGGGACTTGTAGGTTGTTTAATGCCGGATCCTGCTCCTGGGGCAAAACATGTAAGTTCACGCACACCTGCAACAAGTGTGGGGCCCCACACCCGGCAGCATCCTGTTATAGCAAGCAGGAGCAGCAGCCAACTGGCAAGAACAAGCAGGACACTTGAGGGTTCCCTGGTCACACCAAACACTCCCCCCCTCCTTTGGCGCCATTCCACAGCTCTCCCCTGGTTCTCCCTGCTCCGCAAAATCAGGCTGGCCTCCCTACCCATGCAGACAGCGTCCCAGCAACCGGGGGTGCAGTCAAGGGCCCGTCTCCGGTAGCCCTGGACAACCTCATGCCATTACTCCGGCGGTATCCCAACAGGCAGGATGGCCAGCTGCTGCTGGCTGGTTTTATGGAAGGATTTAGGATCCCCTATGTCGGCCCCCTGGTAAGCAGGGAAGCAGACAACCTCAGATCTGCAAAGAAGCATCCAGCAGTAGTGCAGGCCAAGGTTGAAAAAGAACGGGCCCTAGGTAGGGTGGCTGGCCCCTTCCCCCGCCCCCCGCTAGACAACTTTGTTGTCTTCCCCCTGGGGGTAGTGCCCAAGAAGGACCCGGGGTCATTCAGGTTGATACACCACCTGTCTTACGCGGAAGGTGAATCAGGGAATCATGGGCTGGAGGAGGCTCCTGCTCCGTGACTTATTGCACCCTGGATGTAGCATTAGACGTGGTCAGGAGGGCGGGGAAGGGGGCTTGGCTAGAGATAGCTGACATCGAATCCGCCTTCCGCTTGTTACCGGTCCACCCGAGTAGCCAGCACCTACTGAGGACAGGTACTATTATGACAGATGCATGCCCATGGGATGCCCAGTCTCCTGCGCATACTTCGAGGCCTTCAGCTGCTTCCTGCAGTGGGCACTCCAGGTGACTTACAATGTGGAAGGGGTCACCCACTACTTGGATGATTTTCTTTTCATTGGGAGTGAGGGCACGCAGGGCTGCAGGAATGCTCTCAGGGATTTTGAGAAACTATCCAACCACTTGGGGGTCCCTCTTGCACCAGGGAAGACTGAGAGTCTGGCGCAGGTTCTGACATTCCTGGGCATAGAATTGGACACCATTGCTGGTGAGTCTAGGCTGCCAGCAGACAAGGTTCAGGAGTTAGCTCAGCACATCCAGGCAGCCCTGGTACAGGATAAGGCCTCTTTGGGATTCATCCAGAGCTTGTTAGAGAAACTGAATTTTGCTGCAAGAGTGATACCAGCCGGCAGGGTCTTTGCAAGGAGGTTAGCCAGGGCCACTGCCAAAGTCAAGAAGAAGCACCATATGGTAAAGTTGAGCAAAGGTATGAGGAGAGACCTCGGCATGTGGGCAGATTTCTTAGCCAATTTTAATGGATCAGTCATCTGGAGAGCCCCCTCGGCGGGCAGTCCTGAGCTATCCCTGTTCACGGATGCAGCGGGCAGGGAGGGCTTTGGTGCTATCTTGGGGAGCGAATGGTGTGCTGAGAGATGGCCGAATGCATGGCACAAAAGGAAGGTCACGGCCAATGTAACGGTTTTGGAACTGTTTCCTGTAGTGGTCGCATTTCATCTCTGGCCTAAGGTTCTGTCATCAAAAATGGTGCTTTTCTGGTCAGACAACATGGCGGTAGTGCAGGCTATCAATACACAAACGGCGAACTGTCCCTTGGTGCTGTGCTTGTTGAGGGAACTGATGCGGGCTTGCTTATATAACAATGTGGAATGCAGAGCAAGACATATCCAAGGGGTGCAGAATGGAGCAGCTGATGCTCTCTCACGTTTTCAGTGGCGCCGTTTCCGGGAGGCGTGGCCGAGAGCGAGAGAGGAGATGACCCCCTTCCCGCCGCACCTCTGGTTCCTTCTCAAGCGGAACAACGACTGAGGGAAATAGGCGAACTTTCCTTAGCATCCAGGACCAGGAAGCGCTACAAGGCTTGAGTTGAAATGTTCTGCACGGTGGTGGGGGCCTGGGAGGAAGGGTCGAGAGCCTTGGAGCACAGGGTGCAAACCTTTATCGTGTGGGCCAAAGAACAGGGCAAGAGCCACTCCTGGATCTCAGGCCACCTGGCAGCAGTAAGCCATTATGCTAAGTTACGGGGCCAGGCTGATCCTACCAAGTCATTCATTATCAGGGCAGCACTAAAGGGTTGGACGAGGGAGGAGCCCGGGGCCCCGGATACCAGGTCCCCCATCGAGTTTAAAACTCTGCAGGACATGATTGACACTGTACACAGGGCAACCTTCTCTGCTTTTGAAGCCGCCCTCTTCGCAGCAACTTTCAGCCTGGCATTCCTCGGGGCTCTGAGAATTAGCGAATTGGTGGCTAGGTCCAAGACAGATACATCGGGGCAGCATTAAGGGGACAGGATGCAGCGCTCTCTGGTGCATCCCTTAGAATCCTAGTGAGAAGATCCAAAACAGACCAGGTGGGGTAAGGGAGGGTGATCTGGTTGCACCAACTGGGGGACATGAGGTATTGCCCAGTGGGCTTGGTCGCTTCCTACCTGGCTCTTCACCCTTCTGGAGAGGGCTATTTACTGATCCATGCTGACAGCACGCCCCTTACTAAATTTCAGGTGGAGCAGGTAATTAAGTCATGCTTAAGAATGTCAGGTAAGGCAGTTCCTGGCAAGCGCTTTTGCAGTCACTCTTTCAGGATAGGGGCAGCGACTTCAGCTTTTAAGGCGGGCATGTCAGCGGACCGCATCATGCAGGTGGGACGATGGGAATCCCAGTGTTTCAAACGGTACATCCGTCCGTAAGCCACCGAGGGGAGTGGCCTGAGGACAATATGAGTGAATTGGGGGCAATGCAATTTTTGAGTATACCAAAGGCAATCTTGTGCTGCACCAGATGTTGTGTAGGGTGCAGTGTGTATTGGTGTAAACTATGTTGCATTTCTTTATTTTGCCAGGATCAAAGGTCTGGGTGATTGGCCATTCTTACATCTCGAGAGTGGCACGATGGGCGGAAAGCAGGAAATGGATGCATGGGTTTTCCGCCACTGAGATAATTTGCTTGGGGTTTCCAGGCATGCGCTGGCACAGCTTGCTGAAGAAGCTGCAGCACAGACTAGGGGGAGGTGACTCCCCTCCCAACATTCTGGTCATACACTTGGGAGGCAATGATTTGACTTTCCTGGGTAGGAAGGCCCTGCTGCAAGACATGAAATCCTCCATGTGCAAGTTAAGCAACCTATTGGGGGCATGCAAATTATGATGGTCAGCGATTACCCCACGATTAGTGTGGCAAGGGGCCCGGTCGGGGGTGGCCGTGGAAACATCACGCAGGAGAGTTAACAGAGCCATGCGCAAGTTTACTGAACAGAGGGGTTTTGGTTTCATTAGGTACGGGCTGTTGCATGCCAAGTCCACGGGGTGTTTTAAGGAGGATGGGGTCCACCTGTCTAGAGTGGGCAGGGACCTGTTTTTGTTGGACCTGGGCGATTCCCTGGAATCAGCGGGTGTAAGTAGGAATGCCTGCCATGGTGGGGGGGCCCTGGGTGCAACGGGGGCCACACCCAGATATGTGGCGGAGTTACAGGGTGATCCAGAGGCTGAATGGTACATAGGGGTACCCTCTTCAGGAGCACAACAAGTGTGCAAATGCCAAATAGCCCCAGGAAGTCCTTACGGCAGGACCCTGGAGGAATGACGGTGCCCCGTTAGTCCTACGGGCGGTTGAAAACCTGAGCAACCGGGGGCTTGCCTGGATACGCTCCGCCACCTCAAGGGGCGTGAGTAAATGGGTGGACTTGTGGTCCACAGGTAGTAAGGGGTAACCCCCCCAAAATTGGTGAGCACCGATTGGTTAGGGCCACGGTGCAATTTGGCTCTTCAGGTGGGCAGGGCAGCTTAGGCTTGTCTTCGCTGCCTGCCCTTGGATCGCCCGTAAGTTGACCCACCATGTTGGCATATTTCATTATGCAAATAAACCTGCAGCAATTTTCTCCACAAACAAGGTGTCTGGTGTGTTTATTTTATCAGGAGATTGCTGTATTTGTGGGGGGGGTGTGTTGCCGATATTGGCACTAACAATACGGTACATGCCCTCCAGTGTGTGATTAGCGGAAATTAAAAACACTCCCTCAAGCAGCTCTGTGAGAATGGCTGCAGAATCCATGTTTCACATGTTACTTATTATAGCACCTTCTTCTGTGTTCTAGAGGTGTAGATGCCCCGAGTCCTGATCTTCGAGCCACTACCTCTTCATTGAATGCAGTCTTTTTTCCATCTTCATGTTTTGGGCGTAGTGGCGAGCGCCTCTAGCCGAAAACTATTGGAGTGCTATATTAGAAATGCATATGCTGCAGGATGTAGCTGGCTGTCTCAAATGTGCATGCATTGCACATGAGTGCTTACTGCTCTGGTGCTTATTGCTCTGCATAGATGGTGAAGAGTCCATTCGGCTTCATAGTGGCATATTGATCCGCTTTATGCAAGTAATACTGCTCCATTATCTTGGAATGGCATTTTCTACATCAACTAAAACAGGAGATTCGACTACTGTTCCCATCCTAGCCAATGTTCTGTTCCCAGTACTGTGGCCAGAAGTAATTCTGCAGGGCACATGGACCACTGACAAGGTCCAACAGTGGATGGAGTTTGCTGGTGCTCTTTCCAATCTCCCCACCCTCTTTCGTTTTACCCAATCACCTTGCCCCACAACGCTCCATCCTCTCACTGCTTACTCCTAGCATGTTAAGCAACTGTCCCCTATTCCCTTCCTCTGTCCAGTCACTGTCCTTTACTCCTGCAGCAAACTTATGTCTCCTGTTCTGTATCCCCAACCTGGAGAAAAACAAGTGTCTTCTATAATGTCACTGTCGGCCCCATCCCCCACCTGAGCTGTCCCCTGCTGTCACAGTTATCACTGTTGGTATCTTAATTCATCCAGCCTCCTTACCTCACACCTGCACAGAGAATGGCTGTTGCTAGTAGGATTTTCTGACCCGGAAAATGTGGCCTGCAGCAGGGTCCTGCCAAGTTTATCTCCACCGTGGGAAAAACCGAGCAAAGTGAGGAGATTTTATCTGCCTTCATGGAGGTACTGGTCCAACTAGGTGATGAAAGTGTAAACCCTGCATATACCTAATATGTTTATCTCAGTGTTGGTAATGGAACAATCAATGAACACAGTTCACCAAGACTTATTACTTAAATATGCTTTGAAGGTCCCAATAACTGGTAAAGGCAAACGATTGAGATACAATGGGCAGAGCGTTTATTGGAGTGAAGGCAGATTATTGTCATGTCTTGTATGAGGGCCAACCTAAAGACCTGGAAAGAGATTTCACAAGGTCCAGAAAGGGTCAGGCAGAACAGTGGTAAAGATACCCAGACAATGGCACGCTGCCGCTACATAACGCAGGCTCCACGGATTGATCATTGCATGAAGAGTAATGTTTAAAACAGACACTACACAACACATCCATCCACAGCAGCAAAAGCATAGCAAACACCTTCTTTATTTGTTGTTTGCCAAAGAGAGGAATCATATTACCCTCAAAAGGAACAGTCTATCACCCAGAACTATAATCACCAGAGTACGGAGATCTGTCTGATGATCGTCAATACTGGAAAAAGCGCCATCTGAAGTAGAGACTGAGTCCTCACACCTTCACCTTCAGGATTAAATGTAATAATATCCCTTTCCCATATTGGCTGGAATTGGCTTGAGATGAAAGTCGACCTAACAAGTCAAGCACTTGGAAAGTAGATTCTGATTTTAGCGCTACAGAAATACTTTAGCATTACAAAACACCATAAGGTGCATCTACATTTTTATAAAGTTTGTCCTTGTCCCAGTTCATGCAAAAACATGTCAGAATTGGGCAGTGGAAGAGTTTATACCTGGCTCCCACCAAGGACAGGAAGGGCCTTTTATCCTTCACATTCGCTTCAGTGGTTTTCACTCCGTTGTCAATGATCATACCAGCCTGGAAAAAAATAGAGACTTGTCAGCATCAACAGATTGATCAACGTTCTCCAACCCCTTAGTCAGGCACATCAAACTGAAGAACAGGAAAAAAGAAGCAATCTTAGGCTTCAGAGAAATAATTAATGGAATCAATTTGTACCACTGAACCTTTATTGTAATGTCTCATAATAGGTCTAGCCAAGATTCCTCTAACTCGCAAATCACCCATGCAATGCCCATGGAACGCCTTCCCAGGGCAGAGTAACTCATCGCAGCGATTTGCGCTGCATTGTATTACTCCAGATTTTTGGAGCCACTCAAGGCCACGCAAAGTGGCTTTGCGCGTCTTAAAAAATCTGTCTTTAAGTTTGCGTCGCTCTTGCACTACGTTGCGTGTTGCAAGAATAGGTCCCTTTGTGTTTTAGTCTCATGCTTTGATATTTGATGTTCTTGTGTCATATTCTGTAGGAGGTGGAAAGCCTCTGTCTCCTTCTACAGAATTTGGTGCACTGATATCATGCCGTGAAGAACATAATGTTTGCATATTGTTGTTAGCCATGACCTTATTTGACGTCTTTTACCTCCGATTATTCAGTTGTGTAACGCTAAATGATCGGGCACAGCTGAAGAATGTGATGAGCGCTCCCCAAGTCTCTCATATCTCACAGATATTCATTGGTCGTGGGCTGAAAGGAGCCTCCTTGAATGGTTGGGAGTCCCTGGAGGTTTGCCACCCCTGTGCTTGATGGGATGCAGGGGCCTTCGTTATTCCCCAGTTATTAATGTTGTACCTTGTTCTTTAAGATTTGTACAGATAGTTAGTGACAAAGCATGCCTGTGGGAACATTACTCTGCTCTATTCCACCTGCTCCTATCATGAGTTCAATCAATGATATATTCCTCACCGCATCAGCGACTGGACAGGTTTAGACTGTGGATATTTACCTAGTGCAACATTAAACATAAGTGCATAAAAAGGCTTAAACAGCACAAGGGTAACAAAACACGAGGGTAACGCGTCGGTTATAAAACTAAAGAAGGTCATTCACAGATGGTTGTGAAGTAAAGACAAGAGTGAAGGTGGAAGATCCAAACATATTTACTCAGAGCACGTGGTGGAAGGAGGAAGGGAAAGGACACCTGAGCATGGGATGGAAGGTGCGCGGGGAGTTGTGGAAGTATTTGGAGAAGAGGAAGGTTTAAGTGTGAGGGTCAGCCTCAGATTGACTGGCAGTCCATTGCTGATGATGGTGGCAAAGCAGTAGGAGCTTTATTTTCCTGGTGTTCTTTCCTTGTCCTGTGGTCGAGTTGTCTGTACTGCATGTTGTGTAATTGCGGAGAGAGAGAGAAGAGAGAGAGAGAGAGAGAGTTTTGGATTTATTTATTGTGCGTTGACAAAAAGGGAGGTTAATAGTTTAATACTTTTTGAGGGATACTCATCCAGATGGAAAGGGGGTTTGTTAATGCTCATACTCTTCTAGCCTGGAATAGATAGCCTTGTATCTTTTGATGATGTACAAAAACGGAAGGACGAGTCACATGTTACTTTCATTTAATATCATTTTATTTTCTTCTTTTTTGAGCATCTTCTTTGATCGGCTTCGTGTAGCTCCAAAACATACTTGCAGCCAAGGCGAGTAGTGGTGGAAGTTTTCTCCAGAGGCTAACTAAACTACACTTTTCCTAGTAGAGTATATCCATGCCGTTTCGTTCATCACTGCAAACCATGGTGTGCAACAAGCCCCTCCTGAATCATACAAGCAAACAGTTCTATGAGCCGTACACCCTATTTATTTGTGTTAGCCATTAGGTGATTGTGAGTCTATGTTTGGTTCCATCTATATATTATAACTGGGGTTCCTAAAGAGATAGCTCTACCACGCGACCATCATTTTGTTCACCTATATGTTCAGTGAAATTGAAGCGGTCAATGAGTGATTAACAGTATCTCATAGTAGGTCTGTGGTTAGAAGTGCCTGTAGAGAAGAAAGGGAGCAGAGCAGGTTTTTTGGGTGGACCACGTATTCACTAAGGTTCTAGGGTTGTGAAAGTGATTGAGCAACACCTATGTAAAAACGCAAACTCGTAATCATATCACTGTGGTTTGTACCTATGTACAAAGTCTCATCCCATTGCGATCCCTTATCAGTTATCCACCATGTGGTCTGCGTAGGTTCAGCTTCTACCTATATGGTTGTCAGGTTGAACAAGTTACTAACCTTCGGTAACGCTTTATCTGGTAGAGACTCTTATCTAGCTGCAGATTCCTTACCATTGAATTTCCCTGGCGTTATGCTGGATCTGGAAACTTTTACTCGTGCAATACCCCTTGCGCGCACCGTCGGGTGGATCCATTCAGCTCCTCGTGACGTTGTCGGCGTTGTTAGCGTAGGTTATGACGTCGCACTCACCTAGATCGGCACCACCCAAGCATGTGGTTGTCAGTACTTTTCGTTTTATCCACGCCAGAAGTGCAGAGCCACGAAGTAACTGACAAAAACGTGTGCAAAACTAGGGCCCTGAAAAGGGGAGTAACCCTAGCCCTAACAAAATCAGCCTGCAAAGCGGGGAGGCATGGGTGGGCCTGTAAGGAATCTGCAGCTAGATAGAGTCTCTACCAGATAAAGAGTTACTGAAGGTAAGTAACTTGTTCATCTGATAGAGACTTCTAGCTGCAGATTCCTTACCTTTGAATTAGATACCCAAGCCACATTCCCTGGCAGTGGGTTGTGGACCAATTCCCCACACTAGGAAGTCCTGCAGGACTGAACGAGCAAAATGCTCGTCTCTGCAAACCTGACTGTCCAGGCAGTAGTGCTTGGCAAACGTGTGCAAAGATGTCCACACTGCTGCCTGACAGATGTCCAGGACTGGGACAGCCCAAGCCAAGGCTGTAGTCCCAGCCTTTCTCCTGGTGGAATGGGCCCTTAATCCCTCAGAGGGCTGCTTCTTAGCCAGGGCATAGCAGATCTTAATGCAGAGAATGACCCAGTGAGAAATGGTCCTTTTCTGCACTGCTTGCCCCTTCTTAGCTCCCACGTAACTCACAAAGAGTTAGTCGTCCACGTGGAACTCTTTTGTGCGGTCACGGTAGAACAACAATGCTCTATTTGGGTCCAGGCGGTGGAGATACTCCTCTTCCTTAGAGCGATGCGGGGGAGCAAAGAAGGTGGGCAGCATGATAGACTGACCTAGATGGAATGGGGTCACCACGTTCGGCAAGAATGAAGCACGGGTGCAAAGCGCCACTTTATCTGGAAAGGACATCATGTAGGGAGGTGTACAAGATAGCGCCTGCAACTCACTCACCCTCCGGGCAGATTGTATCGCCACCAGAAAGTCGTTCTTGATGGTAAGCAGCCAGAGGGGACAGTTGTGTAAAGGCTTGAAGGGAGCACACATAAGAAAAATGAGGACCAAATTAAGGTCCCACTGCGGCATAACAAAGGGCGTGGGCGGAAACAAGTGTGCCAGCCAATTGGGGACCAAAAGAGAGAGGGTTGGTCTGGCAGCCGCAAAAAATTGAATAGAGCAGAAAGATAACCCTTGAGAGTACCTGACGCAGAGCCCTACTGGGTAAGGGTAAGAATAAAAAGAAGAACAGCAGAAAGAGAAGCACAAAGAGGGTCAATAGACCTTTCTGAACAGTATAATACAAATTTCTGCCAACAGCAGGCCTATACCATCTTAGTGGAGGGCCACTTGGCTGCCAAAATAATGTTGCATACTTCGGGGGGAAGGTCAAAAGCCATCAATTGCTGTGGCTCAATCTCCACTCATCGAGGCGAAGAGTTGACAGGTTCAAGTGGAGGACCCTCCCCTGCTGCTGCAACAGAACATCCTTCTGAAGGGGCAGCCTGATCAGAGGATCGATTCTCATTTTCAGAAGTTCTTGATACCAGACTCTCCTTGCCCAGTCCGGAGCCACAAGAATGACTTGGGCCCAGTTGTTCTTGATCTTCAGAACCCTCGGAAGGAATGTTATGGACGGAATGGAGTACAGCAGGCCTAAGCTCCAGTCGCAAAAAAAGTCGTCGCCGAGTGATAGCCGCATTGGAAATTCCAGCGCGCAGTATTGCTGACACTGCGCGTTGTCTTCGGAGGTAAACAGATCTAACCAAGGATCTCCCCAGCGCTGAGAGAGACCTTGCGCCACCTCCGACTGGTCCATTCGTGATCCGCTAGGCATCGACAGCTGAGTTCGTCTGCCCTGGCATTCAGAGAATCTGCCAGGTGTTGAACCACCAGGGTTATGGCCTGCTGTTCCAGCCATGTCCAGAGACGCAGGGCCTCTCGACAAAGGGTCCACGACCCCATCCCGCCATGCTTGTTGCAGTACCACATGGCGGTGGTATTGTCCGTGAACAGCTGCACTAACTTTCCCTTGACAGAGGGAAGAAATGCCTTCAATGCCAATCGAATCACTCGAAGCTCCAACAAATTGATGTGGAGCCCCGACTCCTCCGGAGACCTGTGTCTCCTGATCTGCAACTCTCACAGATGGCTGCCCCATCACAGAAATGATGCATCTGTCACGACTGTGCTATCTGGGTGGGGAAGGGAGAGGGATCTGTTGTTGACTCAATCGCGGCTCGTCAACCACCACTGCAGATCTTTTGCAGTTCCTTGCGAGATCTGGACCATAACGGTGAGATTTCCCCGTTGCTGCACCCGATGGAACTTCAGGTCCCAGTGCAGAGCACACATACGCCACCTGGCATGCTTTACCAACAGTACGCGGGAGGCCATGAGGCCCAACAGCCTCAGAGTTAGTCTCACTAAAATCCAGGATAGAGGCTGAAACAACAGAATCATAACCTGAATAACCTAGACTCTCTGCTCGATGGGGATGTGAAAATACGCATCCTGCAGGTCCAAAGCTACTATCCAGTCTGCTTGGTCTAGGGCAGACAAGACCTGAGCTACAGTAAGCATCTTGAACTTCTCCTTCTTGAAGAAGAGATTGACGGTCCAAAGATCTAAAATGGGCCGCAACCCTTTGTTCTTTTTCAGAATCAGAAAGTACCGGGAAAACAGCCATTGTCTACTTCTGAATCTGGGACCCTCTCTATAGCTCCCTTGGCCAGGAGAGCTGTAATTTCCTCTTGGAGCAATTTTAAATGATCCTCTACCAGCCATTCTTGATTTGGAAGAATGAGAGGAGGAAAAGAAAGGAAAGGCAAAGAATAGCCCTCCTGAATGATCTGCAAGACCCACTTGTCCGATGTTATGGACCTGCATTGGGGGAGATGATGATGGATTCTCCCACCAACTGGAGTGGTGTGGTCCTGCAGAATCAGCCTAGGAGTGCTTGGAGGCTGCGGCTGTCGAAGGCAGGGTGGCCGACGACTTCTGGCTTCCATTCCTTGGTCGGAATGAACTGTGTCCACGTCCCTGCACAACTTGGGAAGTTTGCCCAGGACGGTGGCTGGGATAGGGCTGATGCAGCTGGAAACCCCATTCATTGCCAAGAAAGGAGCGAAAGCTAGACTGGCAACGAGGAGTAGAAGAGAGGCCCAAGGATCTGGCCGTAGCTCGAGAGTCCTTGAACCGCACTAGGGCTGAGTCTGCCTTCTTCCCAAAGAGACGGCATTCATCAAACAGCATGTCCATCAAGTTTGGCTGGACATCGCCAGAGAAGCCAGTTGTTCTAAGCCATGTGTGGCATCGCATTGCCACTGTCAATGAAATCGCTCTGCCCAGCGAATCAGTCATGTCAAGGCCACACCTTATGGTGAATTTTGCTGATCTCTTTGTCCTACACTGCCTGAGAGAGCACAGCCCGGGCCCCCTCCGGGACTTGTAGCAGCACTTGCGCAACGGTTTCCCAAAGAGAGTGGGAGAAACGGCCCAGTAAGAATGCAGTACTCACCGACCGTAATGCCAGCTAGAGGAAGAAAACATCTTCTTTCCAAGTGATACCAGCCTCTTGGATTCCCTTTCTGGAGGGGTGCAAGGGAACGCACCCTGGGAAGAAGAAGCCTGCACCAACAAGCTTTCCGGGGTGGGAGGAACTTTGGGTCGCCCGGAGCGATGGGGGCATGCAATTCTCCTATTCACAGGAGCCCCTGTGCTAAGCTTGGACCACATGCCTAGAAGGACATCAGTAAATGCCTCATTGAAGTGCAAAAGGGGTTCAGAGGTGGAAGCCCCAGGCTGAGGCACTTCGGTCAGGAGATTGGTCCTGAGCTGCAAAGAGGGCAACTCCAGTCCGAGGACCTCGGCTGCTCTATTCACCTTCATGGCATAAGATGCCACAGTTGGCGGAGACAGCATGCCAGTATCTGGGGAAGTGGCCAGTCCACTGGCCTCCCCAAGTTCCCCATACCAGTCAATCTGCTCTGCAGAAACATCCTGGTGTTCTAAAGGTCCATAGACCCCTCCCAATCCTCTCCAAAGCCTAAAACATCATCAAAATGTTCAGGCGACAACATAGAACCCCTGGGTTAAATTGGCGTTGGAATTGCCATCAAGCGACGCCATTCCGACTCCGTGTCATTGAGGATAAGGATGGAGATGGCACCGCCGGTGGGCACCAGTGGCATCGAAGGCACCGGCTTCGGGTCCGACGCCGGGGAAGGTCGCGATGGCACGACCGGCAGCGTCCCGGATCCGGGATCGGATCACTGAGGCCCCACCGGGGCTGTGGCCGGAGCCGATGGCATCAAATCCGATGGGGCCCCTTCTGACCCCGCGGGGCCCGAGGGCTCACCAGAGGGGTTAGCCCGCTCCAATACGCAGCGCATGGCCTCGTAAAAATCTTTAATTTGAGTGGGGATTGCCCCGGCTCCCGGAACGGGAGGGAGGTGCAGAGTCAACCCTGGCTCCGGCTCAGCAAAACCGTTCCTAGAGCGTCCGTGCTCCTTACCTCGTTCGTCGATGGGCAACAGTCGAGGGGAAGATGAAGTCTGCTTGGACTTCTTTTTCTTCTTGCGCCTCTTCCCCGAGTGTCCCAATGACTTCCAGTGGGACGAAGAGGACTTGGGGCTCCGGGAGTGGTCCTGCGACCTCCTCTTCTTCGATCGGGGCCAGGACCTCTCCAGAGTTTCGCTGGACAGTGTTGACTGCTGGGCCACAAGGAGCTTCATAGCCCGCTCCCACATTGCCTTCGGAGCCATAGCCCAACAGTCCAAGCATGACTTCTAGTCGTGGTCGCGTCGAGACACCAAAGACAGACGAGGTAAGGGTCGGTAACAGATATCATGCGGTGACAGGCACTGCACAGTTTAAACCTTGTCTTCCTCGCAGACATCCTCGCACACTATGGAAAAAATTACAAAGTTGACAAAAAGTTAAAAAAAGGCCTGTCAAAAAGCAACAGAGGGATAGCTCAACCCAGATTGACGCTTAACTGGCGCGCCTGGGTGGCACCTATTTAGCTGACCGCGATGTCATAACCGACGCTATCGACACCGACAACATCACGCGGAGCCAAATGGAGCCTCCTGACGGCATGCACAAGGGGTATTGCTCGAGCAAAAGTTTCCGGATCCAGCCTGACACCTGGGAAATTCAAAGGTAAGGCATCTGCAGCTAGAAGTCTCTATCAGATATGTATTGTTAACAGTGCATCAGCATCTTGCAGTAGTAAACACTGAAAAGAGACTGTAGAGGTCACTTAGTGTCGAGTGGCTACTAAGACAGAACGGTTTTGTGTATTGGAAGAATGCAATACTTAATGATTTCCGGATCTGGCTCTGACACGGAAAAAAAAACCTCCAGCCTGATCGTTCAGAGTTAAATGCATCCACATGAAGATGGAATAATGAACACAGTTACCATTTTGTTGTAATTTTGAGTGTGTTACTGAGTAAGTACTTAATGTACTCTCTAAATGGTTTATCTCATGAAGTCGAGAGTAGGGAACATATCACTGGGCTCCCATCTAGTTAGGTCTCTACTAATCCATGTAAATGTATGTATGTATGTATTTGTGTTTGAATGTTTGAAGTGTGATATTTGTATAGTGCAGCGGTCTCCAACCTTTTCTGTAATGTGAGTTACTTCTGATCAGTGAAAATCGTTGTGATCTACTGAATACCAAGTAACTCGTGCATTGTTAGCAGACACCCCTTCGCCCAGCTTCATTGACATTAAACCTAATGTCCATAGAGCCCGATACTATGGTTTGAAAATAATTCTGTGACTAGGGGTACTATGATAGGGCTACCATGTGCGTTAATGAGTACATGGTCTGTGGGGAAGTATGACCATGTGTGGGAATGAATGGGATACATGTGTGTGGGTGACTGAGAGCCTATGTTGTATGTACTTGTGGCACAGGACATACCTTTCACCATATGTGGCACTGTCACATGTATAACACAGACATACAACCATTTTTTTAAATGGGAGAAATTTAAAGTGCAGAAACATGTTTTGCAAAAATGTTCATAATAAGCAACATTTTTCTGCACTTGATGGAACATTTTTCTGCACTTTAAATTTCCCCCATTTATAATTTTTTCAAATATTTTTCAGTTATAAATAGGGCAGCGTGTCTACTAGTCACTGGGAGCAAGATGCCCGCTGGGTGTAGATGTGACACTTTGCAACGGGAGAAAGTTCAACTGAAGAGTTAACTTTATGTTTATATACATCACATAAAACTCATCATTTACATTTTCTCCCATGTTAAGGTGTCTTCTCAAACAGCAGGTATTTTACTCCCAGTGGCCTGTAGACATGGTGCCATAGTTATAACACGAAAATCCAGTCATTTATTTAAGTGTGAGGAATATAAAGTGAAGATACAAGCTTCATAAAACAATAGGACTTAATTGGCTTAATTTAAAGTAGAGTAAAACATTTTAGACAATGTTTAATAGAAACAGATTTATTCTTGTTAAATTTCTCCCATTTAAAATAAAATGATTGCATTTTTCATTTATAAATATGGCACTGTGTCTACCAGCCACTGGGATCAAGATGCCTGCTGTTTGTAAATGTGACACTTTGAAAAGGGAGAAAATTAAAATGAAGAGTAAATTTGATCATTAAGTTAACCTTTCATTTTAATTTTCTCTCATTTAAAAGCATTCAGAAATATCATTTTGTTCTTATGCTCCAATAATGAGTTGAGAAATACTTTTATTTAAGAGTGAAATACCTTAGTGCTTCAGTTCTGAACCTCTGTGATGTGACCCACAAGGGTCATAAATCTGGGTGGAGCACTGCTCATTATCAGGCTCTGCTATCTGAAGACTGATGGTCATGTAAAATAAACATAGCCTTTCCTTAACTTTAAAAGGAAAAAGCAACACAGTGAGTGATTGAAATGGAACCTGGATTCTGGAGCAGAGGTAGACTTTGTAGCTATTATAATGTTATCATCAAAAGCTCAAAGGTCTAAATGCAATTTCTAGTGTTCATTGTTTAATTTGTCTATTCACCAGACAGTTGTGAATTTCCCAGAGTTTCATTGTATACATCTGCCAAAGCTAACAAAATGAATTTGAGTCACATATCTTGACAAGAAATTATGCATTATCAATTCGTTCTTGACAATACACTAATGCTCAATATGATCATTATTTTTGCCGTCATTCTTGGATTATTTTGAAGAATCTGCTGTACATGCTGAGTGGGATTTGTTAATAAATTGTGTCAGTGGCACCCGAGAATTCAAGAGGGCTAGGAGCCTGGAGCCCGCAATCTTCATTGGGTCTTAGGCAATCCAAATTGCAGTGAGACAGCATCCTGATTGGCATGCATAAAGGAGACTAAGGCAGTCAATGCCGTCTAGAAGAGGATGGTCCTTCATGTCTTTTAGGTCAACAGGAGCCATTCTCCAAATCATTTTCTTCTCCAGAGTACTATAGGTTGGGGAACAGGAACTAAATTATAAGAGTGATTTCTCTGTACAAGCAGGTGGCCACAGAAGGGTGTAGACTAGCCAATAGGGATCCTCTGGCTGCTTTAATCTTTGGAACAGCCTTGGGTGCCACCAGCATTGGGTGCCAGATGACCGACAGAAGCAGTAAACACTGGCCCACTGCAGTAAGGTGGGAACATGCCTCTTTGTTTAGTTTGGAAGAATGCTTGTACCACCATATCAGTCTTCCTTTGTGGATCTCAATACTCATGTGCGCTGCTATAGTCCTCTGCAACTATTGGCGCTAAGAACTTTGCCTGAGTGTGTGAGCTTGGTAACCTTGCACAAGTCAGTACTTGCAGACGCAGCTCTCTCACCCTAGCTCAGGCTTCTCTAATGAGAGGCTCGTGAGCTGCTAGTAGCTCTGCAGCTATCTGACAGTAGCTCTCCTGTGTACATTCTAAATTCGAACTTTTTGCTTGGTTAAATTAACTTATGTATGGTAAAATTGTGTATTCCAAGATGAAAATGTGTATATTATCAGAACTCATGAGCTGATGTTTGGAGTAAAATGGCTGAATTTATAAAACTTTATTTAAAGGTGATTTTTGAATGATAAATCATGTGCGGAGACTTATTACTAATATGATTACTTTTGTGCTGGGGCACTGGAGCTGTAGTTGGCATGTATTACCTATCTACAACGCATTCCTAATTGACAAAGCACTGAGTTGATCACTGCTGGTAACCTTGGACATGATGGCTAACAATCTGATTTTGTCTTATGTGGTCACAATTACAATACTAATAGTATTAGTAGCTCGCAATAATTTTCGTTTAACATAAGTAGCTGTTATTACACAATAGGCTGGAGAACCCTGCTGTAGCTACTTTCTGAATCAGCATATATTGTGAATTCTTGCTTATGCATTTCGGTGTTATATTTGATATACTATAAACAGGGAGCTTAATTCTGAATATTATAAAATTATGCATATTTGAGAGTGTGAATATAATTCAGAAATAAGAGTGGATTTATACACATAGTTTATTTGACATCTGGATTCATACTACATATTTACTGGTTTAGGTAAAGAGGTCCCTCACTGAGGGCCTCAATCACAAAGCGCCTTTGCACTCGTGGCGGAGGCCCCGCAGTCGTGGGGGAGTCTTCGCACTCGGGGCAGAATCTCAGCAATGAGAATTGTCATTGCGGAGATTCAGCCCCAAGTGTGGAGACTCATCCATGACTGTGGGGCCTCCTCCACGAGTGCGAAAGCCCTTTGTGAATCAAGTCCTGAGAATCTGTGTCTAATTCTGCAAATGTGTGCATCACATAAGGATTGTTGGGGCTACCACTAGTCTTTCTTACCAGGCTTCTTCAGATATGTTTTCTCATGTTTTTAAAGATGATATTTGCTACTGTCTTTTCAATGGAGCCTAGTGTCTTTGTGTCTTACTTGATATCATATAGTCTGCTTGTTTGTTGCAACCATGTATTTGTTTTCCATTATGCACAGAATTCTCACCCTGTTGTTGGAATGTGCTCTATTGTTCTGGAATCTCCCCAGTGGAATGTGCTCAGAGTGACCCGGAGAATACATCCCTTCGGATGGTCCTGTGGGTACATGGTGAAAAATGAACCAAAACCCTGTTTCCTGTAAAAGAAAAACACAAAACATACAGAAAGGTGAAGCACTGTGAAAGGACAAGTTGGAAAATGAATAATTTTTCTAGTATCATTGAGTGGTTTCAGGAAAAGGTAATTAAACCAAAACACTAATGTTGCTAGATGGCACATGAAACACTATATATTATGTGTTGTGTAAGGGTGATTTGTGAGGTTATTTTCAGTCTGTGGAGGAAGGTTTACTTCACACGGAAGGCCGCGATGTTAGGTCTTTGTCACATGTACCTGATGCAGGAGGCCTGCCTCATTAAAGGCAAAGCGCCTGATTTATATGTTAAAGGTAAGCATACTCCATCACAATGGCGACAGACTATGCTTATCACCAACATATTGATCAGCCCGCCTTAAACATTTTGTTTAATTACTGCAAAGACTACTCAGTCTCCGCCGTGATTAAGTCCCTCCGACCGCCAAGTGAAGTAAAGGCCATCGTGAGGCAGACCTCAAATTCCACCCATCTAGTTTAGATGGGCAGAATTATAGGTCAATTTTCTCTGCCTGTTGCCGCTAGGAAAACCCTAGCTGTAAGGGGCAGTGAAATCTGCTAAATGCTACCCTCGCCATGGAAGAGGATTCCCATGGCGAGAGGAGCATTTTAGTTTTTACTTTCAAAATGAAAATCCTGGGGTTCCGTCATGTTGACGGAGCCCTGCACCAAACTGCAAAAAGCATTGATAGTAACCACAGTAATGGCAGTTCCGGGCAATGCTTTAGGAAATGACTGCCTGCTTGACGGCTGGTTCTAAATCTGTTGGGTGATACCTCCGTCAGTGCAACAGAGTAATTTATTCCATCACCCTGGTGGAGAAACGGGCCATCCGTCAGATTATAAAGCTGGCCCAAAGTATGGAAGTAGAGCATTTGTTAGAGAAATGTTAGACTCTTGACTTTGGGATATGTTTTTAAAACAATAGCGTCCTGTTCATAAGAAGACACAACCTTTACTAGATATATGTTGGGTGCTTAAGTTAGAAGTAAGTTAGTGATGTGTTCTCTGATGCACTTTGTACAAGTTACATAAGTTATGCTGCTGTGTGCAGGCAGTCTGCTGAGTATTGATATGCCCTAGACATTTATGGTGTGCTCAAATTTACCTGGTGTGCTACAGTTTTGTGTGTTTTCGTGAGATGTGAAGTGCTCTGATGGGGGCTGTGTCAATGACATTTAGTGTGTTTAGAAAGAGTCTGCACTAGTGATAGGCTCTATGGTCAAATGGTGTCTGTGCTAGTGATATGCTCTGTGATTAGATGGTGTCTGTGCTAGTGATATGCTCTATGATCAGATTGTGTCTGTGCGATTGATATGCGCTGTGCTTAAGTGGAACCTTTACTATTGATATAGGATGTTTTCCAGTGTGGTCTGTACTAGTTAATGCAGTGCCCTTAGATGGAGTCTACACGTGGAGAAGTGCTGTGCTTGGATGGGAGCTGTCCTTGTGATATGTGTTGGGCTAATATAGAGCGTGTAGTAGTGATATGTGGTGTTCTCAGACTGAGTTTGCACTAGTGATATGCAGTGTATCCAAGCCATTTCTAGTGGTATGTAGAGTGCTCGGACAGAGTCTGTACGAGTGGTATATGCTATGTCTAAATGGAGTAAATACTCATGGTAAGCAGAGTGTTCATCGAGTCTGTACTAGTGTTAGGATTTATATGGAGTCTATAATAGTGTTCTCTAGAGAGCTCAGATAGAGCCTGAAGTGGCGATATGCAGCGTGTCTTGACATAGTCTATGCTAGTAGTATGTAAGGCACTCTCCTAGAATATTCACTAGGGATGCATGCAGCCTTTTTTGATAGAGTGTATACTGGTGGTATTTAGACTGCTCAGACAGAGGGTATATTAGTGTTATGTAGTGTGTTTGTGTCTAGATAAAGTGTCTACTAGTGGTATGTGGAGTGCTTAGATATAATTTGTAATAATTATATAATTAGAGTGTCTGGCTAGTCACACTAGTGGTATGTAGAACACTCACATAGTCCTAGTAATAATGGCAGTGTCTGGATAGAGTCTATGCTAGTGGTGTGTAGAATGCTCCCTCAGAGTGTGTCCTAGTGATATTTATAGTGTGCCTAAGTAGAGTCAATACTACTGGTATGCAGAGCTCTGACACTGAGTGTGTTCTAGTGATATGTGCAGTATGTCTAGACAGTGCTACATAGCACACTCAAATAGAGTGTGTCCTAGTGATATATTCAGTGTGTCTCAATTGAGTCTTTACTACTGGTATGTAAAGTGCTCACCTAGATTGTGTTCTAGTAATATATGCAGTGTGTGTAGACATAAGCCATGTTTGTGGTATGTAGAGCATTCAAATACAATGTGTACTAGTGAAATATACAGTGTGTCTAGATAGAGTCTATACTAGTAGTATGTAGAGCGCTCAAATAGAGTGTGTACTAGTGATATATGCAGTGTGTCTCAATAGAGTCTTTACTACTGGTATTTAAAGTGCTCACCTAGATTGTATCCTAGTGATGTATGCAGTGTGTGTAGACAGAAGCCATATTAGTGGTTTGAAGAAAGCTCCCTTAGAGTGTGTACTAGTGATATATGCATTGTGTCTCCATGGAGTCTTCAACAGCGATATTCACTGTGCTCAGTTGTCTGCACTAGTCATACAGTGAGCTGTATGTGTGAGCTGGGCTCTACACTAGTCATACAATGAGTGTTCAGATGGAGTCTGTACTAGTCCTAAAGTGAGTGCTCAGATAGAGTCTGCACTAGTCATACAGTGAGTGCCCAGCTGGCCTCCGCATTAGCCATATAGCGAGTGCTCAACAGGAGTTTACACAAGTCATACACTGAGTGATCTGCTGGAGTTTTCATTTTGCATGCAGTGTAAGCTCAGCTGGAGTCAATACAAGTCATAAAGTGAGTGCTCAGTTTGAGTCTGCACTAGTCATACAGTGGGTGCCCAGCTGCGGTCTGCACTAGGCATACAATGAATACTGTGATGGAGTCTGCACTAGTTATACAGCTCAGTGCGCTCCGATGGGGTCTGCACTGGTAATACACAGATTGATCAGCTGGAGTCTACATGAGTCATACAGTGAGTGCTCAGATGGAGTCTGCACTAGTGATAGAGTGTGTGCTAAGATTGAGTCTGCACTATTTATATGGTGCATGCAAAGATGGAGTCTGCACTAGTGCTACAGTGAGTGCTCAGATGCAGTCAACACGTCATATAGTGATGCTCACTGGAGTCTGCACTAGTTATACAGTGAGTGAGTGCTCAGAAAGGGTCTGCACTTGTCATACAGTGTGTTCTCAGCTAGATTCTACACTAGTCATACAGTGAGTGTTCAGCTGAAGTCTGTAATAGTCATATAGTTATACAATGAGTGCTCTGTAAGGGTCTGTACTAGTCATAGAGTGTGTGTTCAGATAGCGTCTATACTAGTCATACAGTGAGGCTCAACTGGAGTCCTCACTAGCCATACTGTGAGGCTCAGCTGGAGTCTACACTAGTCGTAGAGTCATGCAGTGAGTGCTCAAATAGAGTATGCACTTGCCATGCAGGTAGTGTTCAGATGGAGTCTGCACTAGTCCTACAGCAAGTGCTCAGCTGGAGTCTGCACTTGCCATGCAGGTAGTGTTCAGATGGAGTCTGCACTAGTCCTACAGTGAGTGCTTAGATGGAGTCTGCACTAGTCTTAAAGAATGTGCTCAGGTGGAGTCCGCACTGGTGCTACAGTGAGTGCTCAGCTGGAGTTTGCAATAGTCCTACAGTTAGTGCTCAGCTGGTTTCTGCACTTGCCATGCAGTTAGTGCTTGAATGGAGTCTGCACTAGTCCTACAGTGAGTGCTCAGACAGAGCCTGCACTGGTGACACATGGTAGCATATGTGCAATGAACTGGCAGAGCGGGGGTTAGCTCCAAAATTGCTAACGCCTTGCTCCATCAGTTCATAAGCACAGAGATGCGCCGTATTTACAATGATACGGCGCACCCCTGCGTTTTCCCTAAAGCTGGCGCTAAATTAAGCTGCCTAGCACCAACACAGGCACCCTTGCACTGCCTGTGTTGGGGGGAATGATTGTTTATGTGCAGGAAGGGACACCTTTCTGCAAATAAACAATCCAGAATGGAGATTTGTAACTCCTATGTGTGCTGCATTGTGCAGCACACATAGAAGTTGCAAATCGTCATTTTTTAAATTATTGTTTGTGTGCAGGAAGGGGCACCATCCTGTGCATAAACAATCATTTAAGGCGATTTTCTGTTTCTCTGTGTGCTGCACAATGCAGCGCACATAGAAACAGCAAAACGAGGAGAAATTAATCATTTCTCCTCGTTTCACCATGTTGAGACCAGGATTTTTTTTCGGTCTTAATTTTGGCGCTGCCCCTTATTTACGCCACCCTTGTAACTTAATGGGTGTTGCGGCGGAACGCCCACCGCAACACCCATTGCCCGCTCCTATCACGCTAAGTGTAGCGTGGAAGGGGGCCTTATTTACAAGGCGGGTTAACGACGCCTTGTAAATAAGACGCTGGGCGTAACGCCACCAGAACGTCTTAAAAAGTGACGTTCTGGTGGCGTTAAGTCCTTGTACATATGCCCCATGGTGTGATGATATGGAGTCTGTACGAGTGATATTTTCTGTACGAGTGGATGTTCTGATCTGTGTCCTGGCTACTTTCCAATAAGCAGACAGGGGTAAGTGACCTGGTCAGCGCGCGGTCCTAGGACTAGTTAGCAGCGTCTTCAGTGCCACGCGCGCACCACTGATGGATCTCGCTTCTCTTACCTCTGATCCTGCTGCTGCACAGTTCACCAGGCTGTTATTAGGATTCGCCATCCAGAAGGTGGAGACAGCGCTGCAAAGATCAAGCAGAAGAGTGGGGTGAAATGATGCCAGGGATCAGAACAGAGCGCGAAAGCTGGCATATCTGCAACTGAGGACAAGTGCCAGGCACACCGAGATCCCACGTTCATACTTCCAGAGACCATCAAACCTCTACAGATGACAACATGTTCTTTCATACAAAGCACATCATAACTTCTTTGCCACGACACGGGCAGCTGAAGCTTGTTTTGACACACATGCGGTAATTGAAAAAGCTAGAGGCAGAAAGCGAGCAGTGAAAAATATCCTGCCAACTGTGCCACGTTTCCTACAATCCAGGAGGGAATTCTGCTGCGGTTAAAGCAGCCCGCTGTGTTCTTTGGAAGAGGCTGGCTCCAGTGCTTCGTGCCTGATTTACAGGCAATTGTGTTATTGGTTTTGGCATTTATGAACGCACGATCACCGACGTTTCTTGGTACTGAATATTGTTAAATATTGTTAAAGTGAACGTTTTAGGAAAAGTACCAAACAATAATCGCAAATAACCAGGGACTAAAGATTAGAAAGAAATGTTTTCAGCGACTTTCTGAATGGAAATAAAGATGACTGACTGTGCAAAAAAAAAGGAGAGAATTCGAATGTTTTGCTGCTGCAACAAAGAAAGATTTGCCACTGAAAGCTGCAACCTTTGCCCTAGGGGTTTGAAGTAAGAACTTATTCTGTGATCATAATGGTCTGGCTAGTTTATAACAAGTGCATTTTTTAGCAAGAAATGTAGGTTTCTTTCTTGGAAAGGCTAGATTTGTGGACAACAGTCAATGCTTTAAAAGTAGTTCTTTTCTAAACTTGGAGCCGGTGTAATTTTGAAAGTGTAGGAGAAACGGAATTATGCTTCCTCAGCCCGCACAAATGTCGGAGGGGCAATCAATTTCTTGGAGTGTCTGAAAAATATGGCAGTCCCATAATCTATTCTCAATTGCATCAGTGCCATGGCCACAAGAATCCTCAAATCATTTTCAATGAGGGACATGAATTTTTTTAGAGATTTCAAAATGAAAAAGCATGTCTTGGTCAAATTTAAGACGCAGGGATGAAGACCTAGATTTGAGTCAATGCAAATACCAAGATTCCGTACCCAGGAGGCTACAGCAGGCAAGGCTCTAAAGGAAACAGGCCTGGACAGATCATTTATATGGAGTTTTAGAGATGGTAAAAGGACCGCAGTTTTGATGGAATTCAGTTTAAAAACAATGGTTGCCGTCCACCAAAGGATCACCTTCAAATGTTTGGATAACAGTGATTCAAAATTAGGGCTAGTTCTTGAATAAGGCGCAAGTCCAAATATGAGTTGAGTATTCTCAGCATACATACAGAATTTCACTTTCATCTGATGCAATATGTAGCTAATCGATGCATATAGATGTTGAAGAGTAATGATGGTAGAATTGAACCCTGCTGCACACCACAATCAATAGTTCTGTGTTCTGAGAAGTAAGGAGTGACCTTTGCTAAGAATTAGACAGAACGTCTTTTAGCCAAGATAGAACTGTGTCCTTGATGCAACTTTCCCAGAGTCTGGTGATTAAGATGTGGTCAATGGTGTCAAAGCCTGCCTAGAGGTCCAGGAGCACTAGGGTACCTGGATTCTCTCTGTCCATTAATATCAGTAGGCCATCTAAGAGAGAGACTACCACCATTTTAAAGCTCATTCCAGGGTGGAAGTCTGTCTGTTAAGGATAAAGAATATTGTTGGATTTCTCCTTTAGCTTACAAAAATATGGGAGCAAAGTGGTGGGTCGGAAGTTGTTAGGGTCCTTCAGATCCAATAAGGGTTTTTGTAGTAAGGGCTTGCCCACCTCTTCCTTCCAAACCTGTGGTTCTGAACCAGTCTTTGTAGAGCAGTTGAAATTTGAAGGAAATTCTTTGGCCAGAGCAACAATCAATTCTTGCATATTTTCAGGATTGGGCTGGCCTGGAGGGCAATCTGGCAGTGCCAAAAGGGAAAGTCTGACAGGTCAGTCTATTTGGCTGTTTGTGGGCCTGTTTTACGGTCTCGTGGGTCAGCTCTAACAGTTTATTTCCCTGACATTAACTCAAGTATTGAATGCAGCAAGCACAAATTAATGCAGTCTCCCATACCTTGCAAAAATCGATATTATGAGCCTTTACAATTTCAAAACTGCCCCGATTTGCAAATGTAGGCTACGCTTTTAGCTATCTGATTCGCTAATGTGGGTCATTTATTTTGGTGCCCGGATCTATTTTCTGTCCCAGTGCGACAATGCATATATTTAGCATGACAAAGATCAAGTGGGGACCCGTGAGAGGCGACTACAGGATGCAATTTAACTCAGGTGTAATCCAGCAATGAGGAAAATACTTTTAAGGTTGCCTCAACCATTCCTTGGGGGGCAAACTGAGACTATTAAGGGTGGTTTATAGATTAATTCCAAATTGATGTGTTGTCTTACAGAAGCAAACTTATCAATAAAGAACCATCGTAGTTTATTGGAAAATTCAACAGAGGATGGCATATCATTTTGAAGAGATGTGATGTTTTGCAGTTTCTTCACAGTGGTAAAAAGTTTCTTAGATAGGTTAGAGGCATTTATTAGCCTACACAAAAAGCAAGCTTTATTTTATGTATTTCCATTAAGGTAGTACTCGTTCACTTTTAGTATTTATATCTTAAATAGCCTCTATGCCCTTGGAGTTTTGCCTTCGCTCCAGTTCAAATTCCACTAGTTCTGAGAAGAACCAGAGGTTGTCCTTTCTTCTATTGAGATTAGATTTTTGACTTGAATTTCCAGTTTTGTGTTTTAAGAGGCTAGAGAGGATCAGCTCTAGATTCTTGTGGGGCTATAGACGTCAGAGAAGGGCCTATAAAAAGATGGTATTGCCGAAAAATCGTGGTGGCTGGGGTATGCCCTATTTTATGTTTTATTATTGGGCAGCGGCTTTGCAATTCATTAGTCCTTTGGTAGTGGGGGATCGGGCTAAGATCTTGCCTTGTCATAGTCCTCCAATCTACGAGTTTGGGCTGGGTGATGAGGCCAATGGTTGTCTGGTTAAAGTATTAGAACCCAGTTACTTTAAGAAAAATAAATTTAAAATCCTTAAAGCCGCATACTTTGTTTGGAGATCAGTTAAACGGCAACTTGGGGTTTCGAAGTTAAACGCATATACCCCATTTTCAGCCACCGGGTTACTCCCATTGATTTTTCGAGACCAAACGTCTAATAGATGGCGCTTAAAAGGAATTCAATGCTTAGGGGATTTGTGTGATGATGGACAGTTGGTATCATTTGCCGAGTTACAAACAAAATATGGTCTGGCCAAACATGAATTTTTAAATACCTCCAAATTCGTAGCTATTTGAACTCGCTAGGCCCTGGTTTGGAACTTCAATTGAGAAAGTTCCCTCTTATTGAAAGGATGCAAAAAAACACCTATCGGTCAATTTTATTCTCAACTGATTGATGTACTTCCAGACGATGTTGAGGTATGTCAAGATAAGTGGGTAACGAAGCTAGGTCAAGAGGGAATTAACGTCACAGAATCTTTAAATCTTGCGAACCAAGTTCTGATGACTGGGAGGATGCGTACTCAGCACTATATGACCATATATGATTTGTACTATACCCCAAGAAAGATCTCTAAATGGGGGACATCTGCTGGGACCAAATGTAATAGATGTGGCTTATTTGCAGCAGATGTAGTCCATATGTTCTTTTCATGCCCCAAATTAGCTGAATTATTTTTGTCTATTGAACGATTTTTAGGACTAATAATGGGGTCATCAGTGTGCATAACTGGGGAATTGGTTTTGATTGGTCTTAATTAAGATACCTCGGCTTATACAAGATCCAATGCAATGGCATCTTTTTTGTTTATCTGTATGGCAGTGGTGCGCGCATGTATTACGAAGGATTGGATAAATCCTGATCCTCTGTCTTTCTCGAGTTGGCGGGCAAGATTACTTGCTATGTATAACTTGGAATCAGCCATATATAAGACTAAGGGGAGAAGGAAGAGTGCAATGGGAGCTAAGATCTGGGCCGCTGTCACTGACTGGATTTAATGCCTAATAATGGACAGTTATTGTTTTTTGGCAGAAACTTTCTTATTTAGTATGCTTATATAATTTGGCTTTTCGATATGTGGATACATATTGACTAGTTTTTTGATGCCTGCTTCTGCTGCTTTATTTGTATTTGTATTATGTCTGATGACCTTATTTGTGATTGTATAAGATGAGTCATATATTCCTTACATAAAAAGGGAAAAAAAACAATAAAAAAATATTTTAAAAAAAAGAGATTCGATTTTTGATGAAGAGGCAACGTCTTTGTTTAAAACAAGGGTTTAATAAGTGCTTTTAAAATAATGGTGGGATTTTGTCTCTGAGTTAGCTTGAGCGTGAGAATCGCATTGAAGGGAGATTTCATGCCTAATATCTTTTGCTGAAAATGATTCCCATGAATGCTGCTTGATGACTACCTTCTTAAGAGTATTTTTCTCAAACACAGGAAAGTGCAGAGCAAAAGAAGTGGCAAAATGATTTATTCAGCTCAAGGGGATGAATTTTGAATTGTGAGATCCTCCAGGGTAGCAAATATGGGTCCTAGAAGATGTCCAGTCGAATGAGTTGGTACAATGGTTGAAAGTTTGTTTAAAAATGTCAGGATTTTGTTTAAAATATAAATTGTGACCAGTAGGATTTTTCAGCCCTAGGTTAACATCTCAAGTAAAATAATATTTTCACTTTGCAGGCAGAAACGACTAATTTCTTCACAGAAAAGCTCCAAAGTTGCAGGTGGGGAGTGAGTGGGAAGCCAGGTAAGATATGCGTGACCTGGGTACAATTAAAACCTGATGTTTACGATCATATTATCACAACTGGAATGGTCGTTGACTCACACTACTTTAACTGCAATTGATCTCTACATTCGACTCCTACTCCATCACATCACCACTTTTACCCCACTCGGCTCACTTGAAGGATTTCACAGCTCTGTGGAACCAATTAGTTCCATAACTGGGGGACTGTGGGTAGTTAATCATGATTTGTTTAAGAACAAGAGTTGTAAAGTGTACTGATTAAAAAGAGTAAATATTTCAGCTTGTTGAGCCACTGTGGAGCGAATGACACAAAGCAAGACTGTCAACTTGATTTGAGTTTTCATGATTAAAGGGACGTCAAAGTGAGAATCTACCTGACTAGGAAAAGATAGATCCAGCTATTCGTTGATTGTAGTCCTGAGTGGCAATTCATTGTGGAGCTTCTTTAATGTAATTAGATCCAGCTCATTGCGTTCATGCCATACACCATGTAGCAGATGCTGGAATAGACCATTTTTTTATTAACCTGGGTTCAGTGTCTCTGAATCTGTCAGCCACCAAACCGCGTGGCAAACCACGAGCTGTGTTCAGACGCAACTGCATGAAAATAGGCTTGCTTTAGGCATACCTTCAGTGTGCCGAAAGCGCATGCAGTGTCTACGCAACTAACTTGCCTTTATGGGGCCCTTTGATACATTAAAAAGAAAGTGTCTCAACTGTCACAAAAACTACCACCAATATGGCACTGGCCAGAAGTCTAAGTGTGAGGAAAGCCTAGGGAGCCAAGCTAAAAGTGAGACGTTAAGAAAAGTAAAGTGTAGGTCAGGGTTAAAATCCCATCCAACCTGGCAGGAGTCCACACCTAAAACACAAACCTGCATAAAAACATCCTATGAATATATTTTAAAACAAGAGTAAAAAAAGCAAATTGCATTTAAAATAGGGAAACAAACAATCAAATCTTTGACCATCAACAATTGAATTAAATTTGTGCGGCTAATACATGAAAAGGTGTCTAAACCGTCACATTAACTACTGCCAGAAGTAGCAAACGTAAGACAAGGTGTGCCTAAGGGGTCCACTGCCTGTAACCCCCAGCACAAATTATGCACTGACTCAGCTATAGTGTTCTTTGTAAAAACGTTTAGGTGTCTTATGAGGTACCAGTCCATCACTTAGAGGCTCTAACTGATATATTGGGGGGTAGTGGTTAATAGATTTATCCTCGCGAGCAGGACTATCCTTATGTCAAGGGGGATCTGATAACACTTTCTTGACAGCCTGTGCAGCTTACATGGCAGAGAGTTAAATAGCACTAACTTGTTAACAACCACATCACCCTTTGGGGGCGACTGTCACAATGCCCCAAGTATGGCTGTTGGATGGCCACGTTTCTCCTAGGATTGTCAGTTACCGAGCTGTTTGGTATCATTCCTCCTCAAATATTGCAATAAATAACAAAACAATGGTGGTGGTCTTCAATCACATACATGTGTCGGGTTTCTAATATAGAACATGAAGATTTTTAAAGTCAATATGATGGTGAAATATGAATCTGCCATCAAGTTCTTGGTGGCCGGACGGGTAGAAGGATGGCCAGGGGGCCCCAGTTCTCACTATCTTATAACAATATCCATAGTTTTATGAGAGTCAAACACTTTAGTAAAAGTTATTTTAGTTAATGGAAAATCCACACAAGACTGACAAAACCTTCATTACAAACTTCTCTTGCATACATTGTAGAAAAAAGCTGACAATGAATAAGACCCTTTCCTCTAGCTACTGTGCCCCCAATTCACAAAAAGTAGTCAGTAAGTTCTCTGGAAGGTCTTCTACTCCAAATGTTAGTGTACATTTCAACTACTAAGGAGTTCACAAACAATTTTCAGTTCATGTAAATTAGCAGAAGGAATAGTTTCTTACCAGTAAGTCCAGTTCTCTTGTAGGGGAATTTCCATTATAGCAAACACAAGGAGATTATAGTCATAAGCACTGAATAGTCCCACTCCCGTGTGGGGAAACCAGAGCTCTTTTTCACAATAAATCTTCTTAAGTGTAGATGTTTGCCTTTCTTCAGGAAGGCCTGCAGAGTCACTTAAGAAAGAAAATACTATGCAGCCTATAAGACTAGGCTACAATGGCCCGATTCTTCATCTTATACTTAAAAAAGGGACCAGGAAAATTATTTATGTGTATAATTTCATGACGTTTTAATACAATAATATAAATCTTGTCCACATACCCTTTTTTGACAGAGCATAGAGATGAAGGAGAGTAGGACAGTGTAGCCCAATAGACTGTCATTATATGAGCTAAAAATAGAGGCTGTGCCTTTAAGAACCCAGGGCCCCCCAGTATCCCATCATGCTGAGCAGGTGGCAGTTGCTTCAGTTCTTTTTGAGGCGATGCGTGATGATATATAGGTCCACTGGTTACTTCTGTCCACTCCACCGGGGAGGGTTGTTTATGACTATAATGGAAATTCCCCTATGAGAGAACTAGAGTTACAGGTAAGAAACGATCCCTTCTTCCGTAGGGGCTTAAATGTATAGTCAAAAGCACTGAATAGAGTAGCACACCCATCCCTACTTAAAGCGGTGGAGAAGATCTTAAGGCAGAATTTTAAGCAAATAGATTTCTAAGGGAGGCCTGTCCTACTTGAACGTTTGCTCTAGCATCAGAGTCCAGGCAGTAATGCTTGGTAAATGTATGGACAGATCCCCACGTGGCTGCTTTGCAAATATTTGGCATAGGGATATTCCTCAATAAAGCAGCTGTAGCCACTTTACCTCTAGTGGAGTGTGCTTTAGGCTTAGCTGATAGTGTCTTGTTAGCTTTTTTCATACTATAATAGGATGCAGGAAACTATCCATTTCAGGTTGGTACCATTTGAAGGAATCTTGGAGAAAACCTGGACCATTTTGATGTAGTCCCTTATGGATCTAGTATAGAGCTTTGAATTGAACTTGTGCCCTGACAGAGAGCCAATGGAGTTCTCTAATGGATTTTGAAACCAAACAGAATTTAGGGAGTTTTAGTAAAACTCCAGCAGATGTATTTTGGAGAGTCTGTAGTTTTTTCAAGACTTGAGATTGGGCTTCCACAAGGAGGGCATTACAATAATCAATCTTTGAGATGCCAAGTGCCGAGATCACTGTATTCCTGAGATCGAGAGGTAGATATGGCAAGATTATTTTTAGAATCTTTAGCATTAGAAAACAAGAGAAAGCCACCTGGAGTGGTCGGTAAAAGTCAGTTTGTTGGGTACCAGTTGGGTGTCATCCGCGTATGAGCATACTGAGCACCCATGTGAACTTATCAAATGGATGAGAGGAGTGATGTACACATTAAAAAGGGTTGGGCTCAGGAACGACCCCTGAGAAACCCCACAGGGTAGATAAAAAGGTGTTGAGGTAAAACCTTCTAATGACACTACGTGCTCTCTGTCTGTGAGGAATGTGCCGACTAGTTTCAGGGCTGAACCTCTTATACCAATTCTGTCCAGGTGCTTGATCAGAGTGGAGTGATCCACTGTATCGAATGTAGCCGATAGGTACAACAGGACCAATATTGCGCTGTCTCCCTTGTCTACGATGGATCTGATCTTCTCGGTGGCAGCTGAAAGGGCCAAAAGACAGTGTGAGTGATTCGTCTCCTCTTTCTTCTTGCCTTCTGTAGTCTTGAGGATGTCAAAAGGGTTCGCGACGTCGACGGTGATACTCAACGGCGCCTCAACATCGACCTCGATGTCTGGATCTCGACAACGAGTGTCGTGGCGACCTTGTAGGCGATTGGCTGCTCGATATCGAACAAGGTGTGCTCATCAATGGATTTGTTATCGACTTTGACATCCCTTGCCTCAATGCTGATCCGCGGCGCTTCCTCGATGTCGAACTATGAATAGACAGCAGACAGGTCAGCACTATACATCTCCTCGACGTCGATTCTCTCGACGTCGACCAGGACCGATGGAGTTTTTCTGCCGTTTTCTTCCTGTCACACCCTCCAGACACAGAGGAAAGAGTCCTGGTAGAGGTCGGACCCTCTCCTCTCCCTGAGGTCCCACTTTCCAACTGCTTCTGTAGTCTTCTTCACTCCTCAGTACCATGTAGGCGAATCTTCTCCCTGTCCTTCAGGGTGCGTCTTGAAAAGTTCCTGCAGTGACGACAGGATTCAGGAACATGACTTTCTGAGAGGCAGTAAATACACACCTCATGAGGGTCTGTCTTGGCCTTTTTCTCCCACAGGCTTGCCATTTGTCAAAAAGATATGGTATCTTTCTGTCAAAATACCTGTTTACTGTTAGGAGAAAACAGAAAAAGCCAGGGAGAGACCAAAAACGTCATATGAAATGGTTGTCAACAAAATTCAGTTGACAATTTTGAAAAAAAAAGTCACAAATGGGTTGAGCTCCATGCTCCAGGGTCCGGTCAGCAGGAGCCGAAAAAAAAGAACTAAGGCAACTGTCACCTGCTCAGCATGATGGGACACTGGTGGTCCCTGGGTTCTTAAAGGCACAGCCTCTATTTTTAACTCATATTATGACAGCCTATGGGGCTACACTGTTTTGTTTGGGTTTGTGAAAGAGATTTATGCTGTTGCGTTAAAACATCATGAAAGTATACACATATATAATTTTCCTGGCCCCTTTTTTAAGTACATGATGAAGAATTGGCCATTGTAGCCTAATCCTATAGGATGCATAATCTTTTATTTCTTAAGTGATTCTGCAGGCCTTCCTGAAAGAAGATGAACTTCTGCACTTAAGACGATATATTTTGAAAAATTGCTCCAGGGTCCCTGCACGTGGGTGGGACTATTCCGTGCTTATGACTATAAATGGAAATCCCCTACGAGAGAAGTCACAGATATCCAGGAGTAGTTGTGGGTGTTAGTCAATTCTATATAACTTGCAGATGACTATTTCCACTTGTGTATGCTGTGTACATTCACATTCCTAAATATAACAAACAAATGCAACTGCACCTTTAAACTTTTCAGTCCCTTCTCCCTGAGAAAATATTTTCCCCATACAGGAGCCAAAACTCAAACTCCAACAATATATTTTTTTTAACCACCGCTTTGCTACTCTTTGAACCGATGTATTCCTCTCCCTCATAGGAGTAAATCTACAACTGTACCTAGGGTGGGAATGTGGCTTCAAAATATGATAAATACTGACAATTTCATTAATCTGTGTATTTCCCAACTTTCCACAGAATCCCCACTCTGAAACGTCCATTTTCTGCAAGTATATTTGCTTATGCATAAAACCGCACCATATTGGTGTAAAGTTACACATGAATAAATCTCATTGCAAGTCTAAATTCAAGTTTTGTAAAAAAATAAAATGTGATTTCACGCTTGTAATACATGTCACTTCTGCACTGATTTCAACTGGCGTGCACAAATGGCTTTGATAAATGGGTCCACAGTCTCTCCTCACTTTGAGTATCTGTCCCTAAGTAACTGTTTATTCTGTTTCTTTTCTTTTTTGACGCCAGACCTCGTTATGTACATTCTTGCTCAATCCTGTCTTACAGCACAGCCTGAGGTTCGGACTCTACCCTTACTGAGATCACTCACTAATATCCCATTATTTTTCTTGTTTTCATTTTCCTTGCTGCCCACAACGGATTCACGAACAAAGCTTGCTCGTGTAAAGAAGAGACAGCGACCATAATATCCCGGTCTATCTAAAAAAGGAACTGCGCAATAACCTTCCACGAGCGGTGAGGGTGCTTGCATTAAACAGAAAGCAATTGCTGCCTCACTAAAAGAGGGAGACTAAAGTACTGAGCCCACACTTAGTTCTTACCTGCAGTCCTGTCTGGGTTTGGGGATGTATCCAGGATAAGAGTCTTCGGTAATGGTCCTGCACATCTTACTGTCTCGGTCGGATGGCAGCAGAGTCCCCGCTTTGATGAGAAGTCCAAGGCAGTGATCGAACGTGTTGCGCTCCTCTGGGCCATCCTCGGTGAAGAAGCAATGTCCTAAAGTGTCATAGCCCACGACATCCTTCACCTGCAGGAACAGCACAGAACACAGAGTAGGCTTCCAGTCAGCACATGGGCAACACATAACAGATGGCATGCACTGCATGAACACATGAGGGGTATATGAGAGCAAGATGGAGGCAGGCTGTCAGTACATGAACAGCACAGAACAGAGAGCACGCACTCTGTCAGCACATGGGAGGCCTAGACAACTGGGCCTGTCAGTAGACTGACAATACAGAACAGGCAGCATGTGGCCTATCATCATATAGACAGACAGAACAGGCAGCATGTGGCTTATCATCATATAAACAACAACCTGCACCTTGGCAAGATAAGGGCAGCAGAGGGCAGGCATCCTGTCAGAGTAAGTGACCTTCTCAACGAGCTGTGAGGACCGTATGAGTTTTAGAAGCTAGTTTTATGTAGGAAGCTGAGGGAATTTAAGATGTTTGTTGCACAGATAAGTGTGAAACCAGAATGGCACACCTTACAGTACAAGAGGGATATCTCAGACGTGCTGTGCATCCTTTGTAGATAAATATGAGTACCATTGTGGTGGTAGCACAGTGGTACCAATTGTTTACAGTACTACAAAATTACAAAACTGTTCATGCAAGGTCTGTATTAAAACATTAAGCGTGAAAATATGAGTGTGTTTTTTTAAAGTTTACCTACCACCGTGAAGTGCAGGAGGAGTCCAGCAGTACTGGGGTAAATGGCCAGAATTTGCTCTGTTTCCTTTTGGGAGGGAGGTCTCACTATAAATTGTTCTCCAGACGCCTAACACTCCATGGGGTTATGCACTGGACTAACAGACCTCCAGAAGTCCAAATTTTCACCAAACATCTTAAACTGCTGTTCACAGATGTCAATGAGTTGGGAACTGTAGGTTAAAAACTACAAACCCTCCTCAAATTAGGAAAACACGAGAAAATGAGAGCGTCATAGAACTGGTTGTCTTTGGAGCACATAATGTTCAGATCGTGATTATGGAAAAAATTAAGTACTGAAGGAAGTCTAATGACTTGCAGTTAAAGGTGGCTTTAAGAAATGTGGGAAAATATTACAAAAAGGAAATTAGTCAGGCACAAAACTGTACTAGTTAAATCATATAATAAATGTAAGAAATTCACCCAATCATTTCTACTGAAGTTTTGAATTTGATTAATGATATGGTAAATCACACTTCTGAGGCAAACAAATCGGAGGTTATTTACTTGCTAATTTGAGACTTCTTTCATTATTTTTTTAAAGTGTAAAAATTGGGTCATCATGGAACACTGAGATCTATCTAGTCTTGTATGTAATGACCCTAATATAACAAATGCACCTGTAGATCGTAGGACTCTAGGCAATAGAGAAGTAATCTACAGACAAATTTTGTCTGAAAAAAGAAATTGAAGATGGCATTTCAAATGTTATTGAAAACACAAACCAACCATTGGGAAGGGTAGCCCATTTGTGCAAATGTAGTTATCGAAAATGTTGAGCTTTTAATATCAATGATCAGATAGATCATGCATGTTTAATTTATTTTTCTAGGCATTCTCCCAGCTAATACAGCTATGAACAACAGTCCTCCAGCTCTCCACCCCCCCCACCCAATAAAGGAAAGCAGGTTAGACCCTCCCCAACAATTCAACACCAATTAAAACGACCTAGTTTTCTAGCTAGAGCCTTGAAAAAGATAGTTGCACTACAATGATGGAAACACTGAGGGGCCGATTCTGATGCGGGTTGGAAAAGTTTCCCGACCGAGGGCCTGATTCTGATGCGGTTAGGAAGGCCTCCTAACGGCATTTGCTCCTTCCAAATCGGATCGGGAACGTGTCTTCCCGACCGAGGGCCCAATTCTGATGCGGTTAGGAACAAATGTTCCCATTGAAGTCAATGGGAGTTCAACCAAATCGTATCTGGAAGCATCCGGATGCATCCTACTCCGCCGGTCGGACTTTCCCGATCCGAGTGGGTCGGACACCATTTCCCAACCGATTCGGTCGGGAAGCTTTTCCAACCCGCATCAGAATCGGCCCCTAAGTGGGTAAAGTATTACTGAAAATTTCAAATTAGGGTTAAAAGGAGGTGTGATTCCAGAGTTTGAGGGTAGATAGAGAGTATGCTTTTTAAAAAAATATTGATGTTTCTATTAGTACCTTTTTTCAGGGATAGGTTTAGTTTTAATTATTTGAATTAATTTCCGGATCCAAGGAATCATAGAAGTGGAACTACTAAAAATAACAATGGACCATCGGCCACTCCTGTTCTTTTCATCCGTCATGATGAATTGTGTCTCATATGTGCAATTTGGAGTTACTTATTTGCAAATGAGAGTAACTGAGAAGAGTGCTGAGTTAATTTATCAAATTTACAGTTGTGAGACAACCTTGTGCACTCTCGTAGTAGAGGATTGTGATGGCTGATCCCTATCTGTCTCATGCACCGCAGATGATACCTGGAAGTTAATAACAGCTATAGGTAATAGTATATGTGCAACCACTTGTGAGTGCCCCTAGCTATCAATGTATAAATCCTTTGTTGAGAAAACGGTGGTATTTAAGGCAGCAACTCTGGTGCCTAGCACATTATTGTCTAATCTGCAGACCAGTGATGAGAGTTTTTTCTTGACTCATCACAGCCAGGCCAGAGGATATGTGACAATGTATATACTCCAGAAAAATATCTTAGGTGAAGTAACCTTGATGGCCCTGGGTACAAAAATACGGAATAATCACCATCCGAACCTGAAACGAGGAGAAGCCTTGCTAAGACTTTGATGGAAATTGAAAACCCATGTTTTTACTTCATAAATTAGCAAGTCTTTCTCTTATCCTTTATAACTAGATGACAGCTTGAACATGAGTGAGGTTATTGCAGTATACAAATAATTAAACATTAACATTTGGCTATCAGCTTGGATTGGGAGACATCCAATTTCATTTCATATGGTGTTGCACTCAGAAATAGGAGGTAAATAGAAGATGAGTGGGGGAAATATTAAAATGCAGATGACACTTCATTTAATAGCACCTCGGAAGACAAGGAAGTTGTCTCCACAGAAAAAGAAAAAAGATTCCAAAATTATGAAATCCACAACTAGCTCTGCTAAAGCAAAAGGGGAGGCAGCTTGAATCCAAGATCCTGATTCTAAACAAACCTGTAAGATGCACAACAAGCTTTATAAAAAAAAAGCCATTTCCAAATCTAATGCTAGCTATTACGATGAATGCATTTCATCTGCCTCTCACCCCTTCAAAGAGCAATTTATAATGTACATAGAATCGGTTACCCCAATATGAACTGCTTAATCTTAAACTTTTTATTAGTAAGTATACTGTGGCAGCCAACAGTTTTATGCACATGGCCTTTATGGACGTCCACTCTGCCTTCGATTGAGTAAACGGGCAGACATAATAAATTTCCTTCACCATCTATACACTGATTTATCTGCTAGTGTCAGTTTCTGAACCAATGGGGAATGTGCCAGTTCTTCGGGTCTGTCTAGTAGAGTGAGGCACGGCTGTGTATTAGCCCAACTGTTATTTATCTTATATATCAATGGACTAGATAGTTTCTTAAATTCGCTTAATCAGGATGTTCTTAAAGTGGATACTATGGATGTCCTTTTATATGTGGATGATGCTGTAACTATGACATGTACCACAACTGGCCTGCAAAGATTGCTGAAGGGGTATGTGTCCTTTATCGAAAAACATGACTTAATATCTAAGTTATCCAAATCGAATGTTATGTCTATTGGGACTAGAAATACTCCTGCCTAAATTTCTTTTTATTAATGTATAAAATTGGGTAAGGTATGAGCTTCTAACTGCTTAGGTATTGTCTTTGATGTGACCTCCTTTACTACAAGGACACAAACTACAGCTTGCACAGTCTGTGGGGTTACTATTTAGTTTGCCTTCAAATTGGGCAGTAAACCTACTGAATGTATGATGGAGAGCTAACAAAGAAGATGCCTGTCTAATGTGTTGTATGCAGCAGGGATATACCATCTCCTTGCAAGTAATAGAAAACCTCTTCTGCAAGAGATTTCTGGGATTTCCCCCAGCACATCCAATTATGCTTGTCAAAAGCAACTTGGTATGAGCTATCTGGAAGGTAAGATTAGACTGGCTCCACTTCTGTTATGGCTCTCTGTAGGCTCTAATCCGGCTACAGTATTTTAAGTGTGTTGTAATTTCCGCTTGTTTAAGCCTGAATAAGTCTCTTAGTGTTCCTTAGCTTAACCATATTTAAAAAATTATGGGAAGATCTTGGCAACATTACCAGCAACATTACCAACACGGAGACATCTTAGCCCATGAAAGAATACGCTCATCTATCTACCACTACTAGGGAACACGAGGAACTTAAGAAAACTCTTGTCAGAAATGTAATCTTGCTCAAGACAACTCCAGGTATGGAGCCTTCTCTAACTGATGTTACTTCCAATTATGGTAGACAGCAGTTGTCCAGATTTAGATTGGGGTCAATTAGTAATTTGTTGTGTTTACTTAAGGGCTGGCGCAACTTTGATGATGGTAGTCCTTGCCCCTGTCATGACTTTTCCCTACAAAATATTTTGCATTTCTTTTGTAATTTTTACAAAGATGCTCATGTGAAATTTTGAATACACCTTTGTGCCCTTTGGGATTTACAAAATGCAGGCCAGCCTTACTGTATTTAAAACCTTTAGAAACTCTTTATTTTGTCAGTTTATTTTTATCAGCTATGTTCATTGCAGGAATGTTATATCACCATGCTGCTTTCCTATAGTCTTCTTGGTATAATGTGTATTTTAGCATCATTTCGTTATTTGTATGGAGTGCAATGAATTTATGTGATCTGTTTGTTGATGATTTTTATGGATTTTTTTAAATAAAAAAAAAGTTACAGTAACAGAATATGGCAATGAGTTGCAATCCACTCAATACTTTTGTGACAGTTTGGCAAACCACTTTCCAGTTAAATTAAAAGAAATTTGATCTAAAATGAACATGGACATTGATAACTACCCAGGATCATTAGCCAGTGGACTGGCTTGGTTTCATTAAAAGTCGGTTACTTTCAAACGTGTTACGGCAACAGATATAGTGGCTTGAGTGGCAAAAATGACATTAATGACACTTTTCCAGCATCCTTAGTCAAAAAAATGCATTGGAGCCAAGGCAGAGGTCATCGCATCCATCATACTAGCTTCTCTGCAAACAGGCTACTACCAAGGATCCTCTATCAAACAGTTGTACTGCCACTAACAAAACAAGCATTTGCAATGCAATAGGTCCCGCATTTACGCGATTTTGAGCTATTGGCATTGTAAATGACAATGCCTTTTATTTATGTGTTTGTTTTTAAAACATAAATAAAAGGCATTGTCATTTACAATGCTGATAGCTTAAACTCGAGTAAATGCGAGACCTATTGCATTGCAAATGCTTGTCAAAATCTGCTGTACTTGCACGTAGGTCCATGTTGTCATAAAATGTTCCTGCTATTTACAATGTAATCTGTTTCATGTATATATTTTATTTCTAATTTTTATGCATTGTATATATTTATGCCTGTTTTGTGATGTGTGTTGTTTTTATGGATGCTCTTCGCTTGCGAATAAAGTTTATTGAATTGAATGTATTTATTTTTTATTTAATTTCTTTTATAGTGTTTTTGTTCCTAATGTAGGGTGTAAGAACACTTTACATCACAGAACACATTATCAAGAGACAATGCATCATAAAAGTGAATAAATCAATGTACTGTAAATGATACTTCAACCAATGAGGGTTACAAGGTGTAGCAGTCACAAATCACCCTACTGGTAGATTTTGTGTTAAAAGCACTGGGTCCAGAGAAACAAAGTCAGGATTTAGAATGCTATGCAGTTGTTTTCTGCCTATTCCTATTATTAATTTTTAGCAACCTTGGAATAAAAAAAGAATATGAAAAAACACAAAGTTCTAAACCGATGCCTTGTAGTTTGCTTGCAGCTCCTTGATGTCAGCTCATAGCTCACTGCAGCATGCCAGAAGGATTATGACTTACTAACTGAAAGTAACAAAGGGATCTCTGTGACAAAACACGCAACCCACTGTGTGATCTACACACAATGCAAATCTGAAATCTGCATGTTACAAGTAGTGCTTTGATTAACTCTGTAGCTGCTTTATGATGAAACACGTAATCTGTGACCAGGCAAGACATAGATATAGATATGGAAACAACACAAGAAAATTGACCTTATGTCACCGTTATTATTATTAGTGTCCTCTACAAATTGCGGGGCCCACAGTGACTCTCATGCTCAGCATAGCAGCGGGCTAGTGGGAGGGCCAATAGGCCGAGCGTTGTACATCCAAAGCCCGGACCATGAGCGCTACTGCAGGGAAGTCAAGAAAGTCAAGCACTGTGTAGCGTAGTTGTGTAAACTAAATCTGTACATATAAATAACGCAAGCCCGAGATTCTGTGGAGGAAATCAGCACTGCGGCCAGGTTCGAATTCGGGTCTGCATGCCTCTCACGCGGCGCGTTTTCCTGTGGTGGCCTTTCCCCTTTATGTGATTCGCGTCTCCCAGGGTGAAAAGGAGATTACTTTTTCGCTCCCTGGTCAGCGCCATCAATCGATGGGGCCGGATGACAACCTATTCTTCTGACTTTTTCTGGTAGGGATAAGATGCTTAGGTCCCTATGATGTTATGGTGTGCATTTATATAGCTCTTAATCTCATAGAGGGAGGGACCAGGGACACACAACCTCGATTCGCAAGATTTATCATGCAAGCACCCTGTGAAGAGAGGCTTGGTGGAAATAACAGGGAACAACGAAAATTGCTGTGGAAATCAAGCCAGATTTAAGCTCTGGGTTTTGTGAGCAAGGGGGTGGGGGTGCGCTCGCCCCGCCCACGGGTTGCAGAAACCGGAGCTTTACTCCCAGCAGTGACTCTCTGGTGGCGGCTCGAGGCATTTCATTAGGACTCGGAGGCGTCCCAGAAGCGAGCATGTGGCATCGTCCCCAAGGGGCCCCTTAAGGAGTAGGATGCAGCGTGAAATGAATGAAAAACAGCATGATAGATGCGAGTTCTTTTTTTGTTCACAATCTAGTTCTTTAGCTATCATAGTCATACAGGGTGCTACCTACAGTTTATCATTCCTCAAAATATAACTGCGCTGCACAAAGTGGCCAATACTTGAAAGGAAAGAATGTATGTTTTGAAAAAAATGTTCTAAAATAAGCAAATTCGTCAAGATTTGGAGGCAGTGGTTTAAAAATAAAGGCAAAATATACAGCTGCAAAATACGACTACACCTAGAAAAGCCGATCCTGGAGCAGAGAGAAGCTGATCGGCAACAGCTTATCAACACAGCTGTCCAGGTTCTGGCATCCTGTTTGAGAGTGTCAGATTGCATGTGAAACGGGACGAACAAAAACCAGAGTCAGTCCACGGCCGGGGCAGCTGCGAGGAGCAGGAAAGGCACAGACATCAGTGCCCTCTGCTCTGAGGCAGGCTGCAGCACAACCCTCCCTCTCCGTCCGCCTGGCTCTGCTGTGAGGCAGGCTGGAGCCAGCTGACTGATTGAGAGGGGGGAGGGAGAGCAGAGAAAATTGACGGAGGAGCCAGGAAATACACAATAAAAAAGAAACCAGCGCAGCGCTCGTGAAATGGTAGCGGCGCTGATGTGACAATTATTAACAAGAAACCAAGCAGGAGGCAGGGGAGGCAGCTGTAACACAACTGGGGTGTTAAGAGGGGTGGGAGAAAGAACACTATATTTAAATGCAAGAAGCTAGGGTGCTAAAGCAGAGCACAGACAAACAGTAAAAGAGCAGGAAACCAAGAAAGAAAAGAGTCCCCCAGAGAACAGATAAAGAACCATAGAGGAATGAGACAGTACTAAGCCCCTGCTCTGTGGGAGGAACAGAAGAGAGAAAGGAGGGACAAAGAGGCAGGACTGACCACTAGCAAGCAAGGATTTTTAAAGGACACTGACATAGACAAATGAAAAAATATGGCTCGAAAGGGGATGGACTTGATGCACACAGACTGATTACAGCAGGTCTCGAAGAGACAGCTGCGCTGTCTAGCTCGACCTAAAAACGAACTAATTGACACCAATCTGGCAAATTTCAGAACAATTTCAAGTTTGCTTTTCTTAGCCTAGATAATAGAAGTAGAGGTTGTCTACCAGCTCCATGCATATCTAGAGAAGGTAACTTGCTCGTAGATAATCAGTCTGGGTTTCATCCAGCACAAGGAACAGAACCCGCCATTACAGATATTAACGAAAAGGCCCTGAGCTAAGAGACCATGGTTGCAAGAAACTCGTACAATGGCACAAGGAGAAGACAAATTAAAAAGCAAGGTGAGGTGACATTGTAGCATACCTGTTTAAGGTTTTAGTTCCATGGCTTCCCCCCCAACAAAACCTAAGATTTGTTGGGATTGACATATCTTTACGTTTGCAGGGTGTGCAGTAGTTAGGGAGATAAGGAAATTAGGGATGTGAAGGGCCACTCCACATATAACATCAAACAATGTTAAGTGTCCAGTGGCTATTTTGAATTACTGTTGCAGAGCAGTAAATCCTTGTGGGAGGAGCACTTCTTAAGTACAGCCCACCTTTATAAGGTTTCCAAAATCCCGGCTGACACCTACCAGTCCAAGAGAAGGCATGTGTATTCTAAATGCCCTTACTGTGATAGCAGCAAAATCTAAATGGCCACATCAATTATTAACCCCCAAATCACCTTAATATTTAAAATATTTGTATGACTGAACAGAGGGTGTAAACCAATTTAATAAAGCTAACAGCAGTGCTCAACCAATTATCTACTGCTTTCTGAATTTACTGAAGGCAAGCAGCGTTGCCGTAGATGCAGAAAAGTCTCAGCGATGGTCCGTCACAGGTCCAGCCCAGCACCTGGTCTCTGTTGCAGGCATGTTGTTATGCTGGACAAAATTTTAGCCAAGTACATGTCTTGTTCCTCAAGTCATCCTTTAATTTTAGGTAGAAGATCAGTCACTCAAAGAAAAGGCATGAATGAATATATCTATCTACAAATATCATTTAGGAGGAGTGAACTCCAAGACGGTTCCAAATCCAAGAATTTTACAATATGCCTGCAGTCTACCCACAGAAACATGACAGGAGGCATTGAACACAAAGGGAATGTGTTTAATTAATGTATTTAATTTAATTCATTTGCCTTTGTTCAGTGAAAAGAGGCATAATGAAAAGGAAGTAAAAAGGCTGAAATATTAACGTTAATGCAACACGAACACCTCAACTGGCAGAAATAAGTAATGGATTAATTTTAGCACAAATAAACATGATGTACTCTACATTCTCTATCAAACAGCCATAACAGTAATCTTGTCATAAATCGGCGTTATTTTGTGGAGCAAAACCCTGTCTACTATTGTTAGTAGATAAGGTTTTGTGGCTAAAAGCATGGGTGGTTGCACGGGAACGCCCATATACCACATGTAACGTCCCCTTGATGTAGATTAACGCAAAGCAGAACTTCGCACTGGTTTCTGTTATTTTTAAGTCAACATTCCAAAGTAAATTTAAAAAAAAACTTTTGTGCTGGTTTGTGTCACTTTCGAGCCACAAATACAGCGCAAAATGTTTAAAAATCCAAGCTTAGGAGTTTTTATAACGTGCGCTTGTTTCTAGAGGTCCTGCTATCTCAGGTCCTAGTCAGGGCCGGCACTAGGCATGGGCAGTATGGGCAGCTGCCCAGGGCCTCACTCTCAGCCCACCAGCATGGGGCCCTGCACCAGTGAAACATGCCACCAAACCTCTTGTGCCTCTGCCGGTACCATTGAAGAAAGGTGTCTATCTGCAATTGGGCCTCTCAGTGATCGTGTGTGGAGGCCTAGGGCAGGGGGACACTTCAGCTTGTGCCAGTTGCAAGGAGGCCTAATTGCAGGTGTGTCCTGCAATTAGGCCTCCTGGCTGGCTGCCCATTGAGAGACACTGCGGGACACCCATTGTCAGCACTTTACCGTCTGCACAGTTTGAACTCTCAGCCCACAAGCTGTTCTCACACCTTCAGCCCGATATGAGCTGTGAAAGAGGTGCTTGTAGGTGGCAGAGGGAAGCTGCGGCCCAGGAGGAGTCTGCACAAAGCAGCTTCCGGAGCCCTGAAGGTGTCACTTATGTAAATTAGAGGGGCCTCGCACATTCCACTTCGTCCGGGGCCCCAAAAATCCTAGAACCGGCCCTGGTCCTAGTGCACTCAACCACCATACACTTGTACAGTATCTGTTGCCAGGTATGGCCCACTCACCACACTCATGGAAATTGACGATTCCTTTTCATCTCGTTAAATCCACAGACCTATATTTTAAATTACTAGAGGAGGTAAACCTGATTGCAAAGAGCGGCGATTGTTTCGCCAACTTTCATTACAGAAGGTGCAGACAGCTGGGAAGAGAAGCGGCTTTCCTTTTACAAACCCTAAAGTGATTGAACGGCCAGACAGAGGCCTGGCAGTGGTGCAACCCGCCAGCGGCAGCCATGCCCAGGGGCCCCTCGTGACGCAATGGCCAAGCGCCATGTACGCACAGTGAAGAGGAAAGGCCAGGACCCAGACACCTCAGGAGGATCTATGGCCTACGAGGCGATGGTCCCTCTGCTCCAGTTTCTTCTGTAACATGCCTGCTCGTGGCTGCAGGGCCATGAGAGCAGCTTAGCAATACCGGTTGTGCCATTTCAAAACCCCACTAACAAATTATTTATTCACAAGCTACGCAAGAGGCAACAGATTTCCAAATGACAGGCATATTCTGGGGCCCGGGGGAACAATGGTCTGGGAGCTGTATTGATGTTGGCAGAAAGGGGCAAATCGACAAACATTCAGTGCAGGTTTGCAAGGGTAGTGCTGGCACTGTTGGGATTTGTGCATACGCAGAAAAGAGAGGAAAACAATGGCTTTATATGTGAAGACACGTGATAGAAAGCAGGTATTCCTCCAAGCACCACAATCTCGAGCATACAATAATTTACTGTCATACAGTTTACTGTAGACTTAGAAAGCCATAGAATTGACCCTAACAACAGTTGTTACACACTTTTTTATACAGCACAAATTTTCAAATTAAATAGTCTCTTAGCACTTTATGGTACAGATACAATCTGCAATTGTGGGTTTTGCCCACGAGGAGAGGGTATTTTCTGTGTCAATAAATAGTCCCTGGCCCAGATGTGCGAGCATGGCATTAAGTGGGTGAGCTTCTGCAACTGGTTGTCTAAACCCATGTGAAGCTAGTGTGCGTTTCTGAGGGGTATATCACAGTTGCGCTGCCTATGTTCCGTCCTTTCACCTTATGCATGACAGCTGTGTATGTTTAGTCTGTGTCATCTGGTGCTGTTGGATCCGGTACTGCAAGTACAGTAACCTGCCCTTTCCCATTTAATGCGTGAGTGATTGTGCTAGTGATCGAGGTGTGTTGTAAGCTGTTGGTTCTTTTGTTTTTTAGATGTTCTTCAGTAGAACCTGAAGCTACTCTATTATGTAGATATTTACTGTATTATCTAGCTTGGCCAAGCTCTTTGTTCCTTCCTGTTGCCTTTGTTCTTTCCAGCCCATCCATTTTATGTGATGATTTATCTAACTCCAAGTGACTAGGCTTCCCTTTTACCTTGTTCCCCATGAAGGTTTACCAAAGTGTCTGTTTCTGGTTCTCCAGTCCGGATTTTCAGTGGGCATAACCTTTTAAATATTCCTTGACTGAGGGGCAGTCCTCTCTCTCTCTTTTCCTATCACCCTTCACCTTTTTAAACCTAACCCACTTTCTTGTTCCACTGTTTGTGTGTTCCATGCCAAGGGATGTTTTTTATAGGTTGGGGTCACTTTGAGGTGGCAATTTGGGTGATTGATGAATGTTTTTGGATGTGAAAGAGATGCTGTCTTCTTTGCTGTGGGGTGTGATGCTATGTTGGGCATGATGTGTGATGGTAGGGGTTTGTTGTGTGTGATGTTGAGTATTATGTTTGTTGAGTGGTATTGATGTATATTAAGGGAGTGGTGAAGGGAGTAGCGGGAAGATGATTAAGCTGTGCTAATTTATGCAGCTTTTATATAACATACATAACTACCGTCTAAGAGGCTTACGTTACTTGGGGTCGTGGGGATTAGGTCATTGCACCACAGAAAGTCTATATATCACAGGAAAAACATTTCTATCATTCGTTATTGTACAGTCAGCCTTTTTGCAAGTTAAGGAGAATCTAATTGTTGGCATTTGCTTGCCATATCCCAAGAAATGTCACATTTTGGCAGCCCATGAGGAACTGGGACTGAGCTTTTTCGGAGATGATATTAAATTTGCTTCTCTTCTCTTGTATGTAGATCTCAATCTCGACCAATTCTGTGGCAAGCCTGAATTGTGAGATCATCCATGACTGCATCAACTTGATGCCAACCATAAGACTGCATGGTTAAATTATGTTAAGAAATCTTGTTCTCAATGGGGCGTGGCTTGGGGCGTCAAGATGGCGGTCACACTCTAAGAGTGCTCCAGACTACTTAGTCATCTGCCGCCATGCTCCTTTTGTGTTGGGAGTACCCTGTTATAACGGCTGGCTAGCCAAGCACCTGTAATCATTCTCTCCCTATTGATGTCACGGGAGTCCATCTGATGCTCTCAGGAGAGCCACACCAGCGAGACCGCTGCACCCAGGCTCAAGATGGTGGCCCCACGTGAGCGACTTCTCCGCAGTTAGCTCTGGAACGTTGGAGCCCAGGTGACGTGAACAGACCTGACAGGGCCACGGATGTGGGGACCGCTCGCTGAGCACAGCAACTGCCAGTAAGGAGTGTGGAGACGGAGGTGGGGGAGCGGGGGTATCTGTGCTGTGGCTGCCTGGTGTCGAGTGGCGTAGTGGCATGCAGATGAGCCAATTGAGATACGTGCTGCATGTGTCCGGACCCTCGCGGCGGCGCTCTGCTGCACTTTGAGGCACCCCTCTCCTGCTCAATGACTACCTGTGAGATTTGGGCCTGATCTGAATCTTCCTCTCTTCCATTTGGGGGCACAATGGGTTGTGGCCAGCTGGGGCGCGAGGAGCACGGCCTCATGGCGGGGCACCGAGGGGTGGTACCCTTGGGCCCTTGCTTTGCCACCAGTGACTCCTACAACCTAGGGATGGAATCTGGGTGATTGACTACGCAGACCGTGCATTGGGATACACAATTCCTTCGCCGAGAGGAGTGGGAATTGCTGTGACTGGCTATTGGGGAGGTGCAGCAACCACTTTGGCACCTTGGGAGAGGCCCTGTGGATCTCCTGAGGTGCTAAAGCTGTGGAGGAGGCCTACTAGATCCATCCTGCATCTAATCTGCTGGCTCCCCCCTCCTGCTCCTTGACTACCCCCTAAGACCCTTGGTGTTCTCCTCCCTGCACTTGCGAATACAGACCTCATTAATCAATAGAAACTGAAGTACTAGGGAAACTACAAATGTTTAGTTGCTACTTAGACCCTAAATCAGAGGTCTTTAATCTGTGGGGCACGACCCCCAGGGGGGCAGTGGAGTCCTGGGAAGGGGGTCGCGCATTCCCCAGCCTCACTTGTGCCCGGAATCCAAAACCTTTGCTTTCGTTTTGGAAAAAGACAGCCCTCTTGGCACGGCTAATTTCGATTGTTAAAATGCTTCAGCTGAGTCTCCTGTGCTGTGAAAAGCTTTTGTGCCAGGTCACCTGAAAGAAATGCAAATGTGCCCTATTAGTTAATCTGCAAGTGTAAAGGGTGCTTGGGACCTGGTGAATCACTCCAAATTCTGTGATTACAAAGATTTGTTTTTTTTTAGTGGGAGTGCAAAGAGTTAACAACTGGGCTGTGAAGTGCTTGCTTTTAATCCTAACTGTATTTACACAGGCCTTAGTACCCATAAGGAGGTGTTGAAAGGACAGTTATGTAAAAAAAAATGCATTACATAGGCCCTGGTTTTACTAAATTCTACATTTTGGAAGCACTATTTTATCATAAAACTATTTACACATTTTGTATCAGCATATCTTATACTGTGTGCAATGCAATGCAAGTATAATATAATGACTTACATATTCACAATGCGTTCTGTCAGAGGATGTGACCTCATAGTACTAAAAATACACAAGTCACTATTCTCCACTGCACCAACCAAGATTTAATAATGTGGCTCGCTGGTTACACACAGACCACTGCAGTGCATTAACTAATACAGGTTTCATAATGTACTACAGTACAACTTTTTTATTTATTTTTCATTTACTCTGACCATTATTTTATATGTAGGTACCTGATGGACAGAATATTTGGGGGCTTATTTATGAGAGGCTTGCGCCGCCAGAGCATCACTTGTTTTGACGCTCCGGCGGCGCAAGCGACTTAACCATACCTATGAGGTGGCACAAAGTCACCCTGCATGGCTTTGCATGGCCTCATAGATATGGAGTAAGACAAAGCAGCGCAAGTCACTGCGTTGCCTTACTCTGCATCAAGAAGGTGTTCCATGGGCGTTGTGTGGGGGTTCCCACGCATCACCCATGGAATTTGATGCTGACCCATATTTTCAAAATCACGTAAACCTGGGGCAGTGCCCCAGCAGAGGTGTAACAAGGAGAAATGTTTACATTCCATCTTTCCAAGTGTGCTGCATTCTGCAGCTCACATAGGAAGAGGAAAACACCTCTCTGGGTTGTTTTTGTGAAGGAAGGTGCCCCTTTCTGCTCAAAAAACAATCCTGCCTATGTTGGTGCTAGGCAGCAATTTGTGCGCCAACGCAAGGGGAAAGGACAGGAATGCACTGTATTTCATAAATATGATGCATTCCTGCTCTTTCACATTCGTGTAGGGCAGAGCTGCAAGAACACTTGCGGCGCTGCCCTACGCCAATTCCACATAAATGAGGCCCTTTGTTTTTAGATACACCATTGACCCCACTGCGCTCACTGACCTTTGGTTTGCTAAACACTGTTTAATATTATTTCCTCACCATAAAATCGATTTGCTGTGGGAATTGGGGGCGTTTATTGTTGTCGGTGATGAGGAGTACCAGGTTCTAGAACTTTTTGTCAGGAGGGGGTCCTTACGCCTAAAAAGCTTTGACAAGGCATCAAAAAGTTTGAATGCCTCTGCCCTGGATGGAGGAAAACAGCAAGAAATAAACTGGTCATTTCGTATAAGAAGTTTGTGCCAGATGTATGACCCTTACAATTTGCGAGTCGCAAATTGCGTCGTTTTGCGACTCGCATTTTGCGACTCACAAAATGTAATTTACAACAGTGTCTCAGACACTGTTTGTGATTCCTAATGGGGTTGCAAATTGCCTGCCTCATTAATATTCATGAGGCAGGTGCAATTTGCGACCCCATTGGGAATGGCTAGCACTCCCAGGGATGGTGGCCTGCTGGGGTCAGCAGACCACCATGTCTGTGACTGCTTTTTAAATAAAGCAGTTTTGTTTTTTTAAATGCAGCCCGTTTTCCTTAAAGGAAAACAGGCTGCATTTAAAAAAGAAAAATGTTTCATTTTTTAAGAGTAGGAGTGGTCCGTGGGACCACTGCCTGCTCTTAAAACATATTTTCGCATATTCACAAAGGGGAAGGGGTCCCCTGGGGACCCCTTCTCGTTTGAGAGTGGCTTACCACTTACTTGAAGTAGGTGGTAAACTGCAAGTGTTTTGCAACCGTAATTACGGTCGCAAAACAAATGTACATTGATGTGTGACTCGCTATTAGGAAGGGATGCCATTGGCACGCCCCTTCCTAATAGTGAGTCGCAAACCCTATTTTCCGACTCGAAAACAGGTTACGACTCGTAAAATAGGGTTTGTACATGGGGCAGACCTATTTTGCGGTCGCAAAAAATGGTCGTACATCTGGCCCATAATCCAGTCATTGCTCCTCGCAATTACAGACCTCATCATGAAAATAGTTGTACAGTAAAACGTCTGGGGTTCCATCCCCCCCCCCACCCTCCCCCCTGCCCGCCATTCCACAAATGAGAAAGAGTGTTCGGGAGAACCTGAGGCCGCAGAAAAAAAGAATATGGTATGTATGATTTACAAGAGGTTCTTCCTGGATGTCATCAGCACAGATGGGAAAAGGGGTTGGGTACATTTTTGCGTGTGTACAAGAGTATATTTTTTGATGTTCTGACGCCGTGCAAGCCAGGTGTGAAGATTAAGATAAAACAAGATCTTAATTAATGGTTGCCAAGGGTTTCCAGAAAAATAGCTGGGAATTTGAAGATCAGTTCCTGAAAGGTAAATGGGCTAGAGGCAGACGAATCTTGATAACTGTCGCCGCTGGACTAGATATGAGATTTGGCTCTTTTCCAAGAGTCCTGCTTGCTCGAGATGAAAGAGGGGAAGACTCGGCAGAAGAGGCAGTTCCTCTGAAACTGTGAAAAAGATCAACATAGCACGAGAGAAAGTTTTTATAGTCACCAAGAGAGGCAATGCAGGTCACGCGACAACAGGGTAAAGAGTTACAGCTCAAGCTAAGCTGCAACAATTGGAGTTACTTGTAGTGAATATATACAGCACCGAAGGCCCCGTCTTCAAGAATAAAGATGCGAAACTGCTCCCCTTCACCTGATGAGGCTAAGGTTATGGTTATATTTACTGCACAACATAGACAATACAAGGACCTGATTCATACATTCAATACGGTATCTCAAAGTCTATATGTAACAATTACGGCAGTGAATTCACTTTCCCCCTCAACTTATTGTTTCCTTTCATTGTTAGACACCCGCTTTCCTAACACTTGCTGAGGCACTCTCACGGCAAAGGTATAGAATTCGTATTTTCTCAGATACTGCCTGTATTTTTTACTTTATTATGACACATTCTGGCCACCTCTCTGTTAATGTACAGAATAATTAATGTGGAAAGGAAAATGCTTAGCAATTATAGCATATTTTATAAGTAGATGAGCAGGCTAACCGGGAAATACTTTTAACCGAAAAAGTTGAAAATACATGTCTCAGAAAGGGGATTATTATTTGGCGTGGGCGACCACGTGAGGGAATAATGAACACTCCTTGTGAGAATGAACCTTCAAATTCACTAAATGAACCTGATTTCAGCCTCCTGCTAGCTATGGCACAGAGCAGACAGGTTTAAGTTAGGGCAACGTGAAAAGTATTTATACAGTACTGAAACAGTTCTAAAGTTGATACACCAAGCAATAAAAAGTCAAAACTGAATTATAAAAATAGAATACAATTAAATAAAACAAAATGAAACCAAAAATCCAATAAGGGGACCCAGAGATATGAATTTTTAAAGTTTTAGGTAAAAATAGCTCCAAAAATCACTATGCACTAATTGTAGGCTATGCAAGAGGCAGACTAGGACCTATGCGCAATCTGAGGCTGACACGATGAACCCCAGGTCAGATACACCCAGTGGATTTGTCCTGGTGAAAGTCTAAAAGTCTAAAAGTTTGAAAAAGTTTCTAAGTCCCACGTCAGAAAAGGATTTTGCCACTTTTTATAAGGAAAGCATTGAAATTTCTTCAAAATCCAAATGCAGAATGGGACTTTGCCCCTTCTTTAGAAGAAAAATCCTCCCTGTGCCAGATCTAGCTGAAATCGTAGCTGCCGCCATAGAACTAAAGGCCAGATGCCTGAAGCAGGTTGGTCCCACTGGTGCTCTGGAGGTTCGAACATTTCTTGTTGAACATTTTTTCCCAATGCAAAATGAGAATTTGTTATGTTTTTTGGAGGGGTGGGGACTGTTCATCAGTACGAAGAGGAAATTCAATTTGACGCTGTGGAACTACCAGTCAGATTTTCTTTACGGCAGATCCGACGGGCTCCTCTCAGGTCACAGACAGCAGATCCAGTCCACTTTTGATCTTCCACAGGTCCAGAAAGTGTTCAAAGGATGGTACCTTGGGGAGCCACATTTATGCCTAGCACCAGATAGTAGGTTGGCGTGGCTCCTGGATATTCCCTAACCAATGGGGTAAAAGTTCCCTGGGCAAACCTGCCTACTTCCTCAGCTGCTCCTGTTTGCCCCACTGTAAACATTCCCACTATGCCCCTCATTTTCAAGATCCAAAATGGGGAATCCCTCACAATTTGTGTAGAGATTGCGTGCCCACCCAGAGGTTTGGCCAGAGTAATGAATAGTCTTCTCCTCTGTGGTCACTCAATACTGGTTCTGGGGTAACTTTCCTCCCACTGGGTTAGGTGACAGCTTGACTGTGGGGACAAAGCTGTCTCCTAACATTTACTTGTGACAAGATAGGCCCCTTTGAAATTAATTAAGTTCCTGTGCCCACCCCAACTGGAATGCCTGCAAGGGGAACAAAAAACCCTCACCACTCCCAGGCAATTGTCTCTGCTCTGGGAGCAGTTTTCACACCTCATTCAGGCCTACTACAGCAATGCAATACAGTAATGCAAATTAGCCTGCAGCAGCTTTAGGCGGTGTAAAAGGTAAAGATGGCTTATTTAATATTTAAAATCAAGTTATCAGACCTGTCAAAAGGGTCTGTGCAGCAGGGTTCATGCTGCTGCTGCCAGGCTACACAGGGTAGGTCTGAAACCATGTTTCTATTGTCAGTGTAGTGGGTGGCACAGTAGGTGCTGCAGTCCACAGGTGGCATTCAACTTTGAGGCCCAGGGTACATTTTCTGTACCTTATATTAGGGACTTATAGGTTAGTTAAATAAGTTAATTAGAGATAAGCCAAGTTAACCATGTTTAAAGGAGGAGAACAGGCACTTCACTCCTATTTAGCTGTGGTAAAGTGCGCACAGTTCTAATGCCAGCAAAAATAGAGTTCAGGAAAACAGCGAAAAACCCAGAATATGCAGATTTCCTAAAGCCTGTGGTAGCTCTTTTTCTTTAAATGTAGGTTTTGTCTGGTTTACAGTATTCTGGCTGCCAAATGCTGAGGTTTGGCAGCCAGACCTTTCTGTTTGGGCCTTAAAACATAATACAGAAAGAGTGAGTCTTTCCATTCAGCAGGATTAGTATGTGGTGTCTCTTTTGCTAAATGCCACTATTCAGAACTACTAGTATGTCTATCAACAGGCAAGTCATGTATAGTCCATGGGTCTTGTGAACTCCATGTGTCTCTGATTCCATCCTCTCGTAATCAGGCTGTTTTCTCTGCACGCTTAAAGAGCCTGCCAGGCGTTCATGAAGAATCATCTCCAATGACTGTCTTGGGATTGCTGGAGCTCCTGGGCAGTCGTTGTTTTAGCTAAAACATCGCTCACAAGAATGTGAGGTAGGACAGGGAAACCTTTACAAAACTTCTGTAAGTGTTTGTTTAAGTTCTCTTTCAGTACACCAATAACAGTTCCATTGTTCACAAGATTTCTCTCTTCACAAATCGAATATTACATTTTGTACCCTTTAACTCGTGGAAGAAATGTTTTTGGTACTATGTTTTAGTATTTTAGTAAATATTAACTATGTGAGGAAAAACTGTTGAGAAAAATGCCACCATAAGACAAAACGACACAGTGAACAAATGGGTGCACTTAGAGTCGAATTAACGATGCAGACATTGCTGATACCTAGAAGCAGTTCATGTCAGTTCTACACACTGCCTCTGCATAGCCTTAAGAACACATCATGAGTACTTCCCTTAAGTAACTTTAAACTCCAAATGGAAGCCAGGGGATATAGAATTTCAGGGATTCGAAAAATCTGATGTGGAATTTAAAAAAATCATTGGCATCTGTCCATTGGGAAAGTTAACTAAGCCTGGAAGTTTTGTGGTTATGTTTTATAAGTGCTTTGACGTCTCCCTAACTACCCTCCCACAAAAAATGTAAGTCAGCTGTGACAGATGGTAAAAATAATGGAGCAACGCTTGAGCTTATAACAATAGGTATGTGTCATACCCGATAAAGATCCTAAACTTACCACCAACTCTCTGCTGAATGATGACTGCAAAACCTGATAAAATATCAATCCCAGTGAAACGTGAAATATGACAAATCTGCCCATGGATTTATCACTTTTTTGAAAATGCATTCCACTTAGTTGGTTTTCTTCAATTATGAGGATTTTTGCTGGCTTTGGGGGCTTTTAATGCTCCCTGACACCATGCAAACCACTGTGAAACATCACGACTCAGAAAAAAACTGTTTGTCACATTTATTCCCTTCTGTGTTTTGTAAATAAAAATGTGCCCAGGCCTACTTGTCACCAGATGTATGGCTATCATCCACTCTATAATTTGGCTGAATAAGGTTAACATTGTACTTAAATGCCTTGTAGATGACAATCTCAAGATATATACAATGCCAGTATGAAAGGCTTGCGATCTTCCTTCAGAAATCCTCCAGTAGTTTTATTTAACCCCTATGTTACCAAAATAATTCTTGCCATCAACCATAAATTCTGGGGTTTGAAGCTATTTTGATGTCTCATAAAGCCCCAGACAAGGATGTCTCCTCAGGTCAGATGTTACTCCTTGCTCTATAGACTTCAATACAAGGTAATCATTCAAACCCTACAACAGTTTTATTGTCAACATTATAGAATTTCTAATTAGTGCATTATATATTTTAATAAACCTAAATGGAAGGTTATGATGCTAAACCTTTATTGCAATAGGGATGGGTCAGTTTGGGCAACTGTGGTAAAATCATCCCACCAGAACTCTATTTCATTTTTTTGTAAAGATTTAACAGAGTAAGGGAGACTAAAAACATGTGTGATAATATCTAGGTTCCAAGCAGCCCCTCTGACTGACCGGACAACAAGTTTCTCCATAAGAGGAGCAGAGACAATTTTTGAGAGGGCTCCCCTGATTAAAATCTTCTTCTATACTAGAACCCACATGACATAGTCATATAAAATGTCAGGCCTCCGGTGGAGCCATTTGTTTTAGCATTACTTCCTGGCTACTCCAAACGGTCACATTCACATTACGTGCCTAGTGATTACACCGCCACACACTTCCATCTTTCAGAATTAGTTCCATTGTTTCATTGGCTGAGAACGCTTTCAGGTGCCGTCATGGCTTAATCACGGTCAGGAAAGAAGCCAGAAGAACTGAAATAATTACTGCTTGAACCTTCATGCAGCAAACAAAATGATGTTTATAAAGATTTTTGATCAACATAAAAAAAAAGAACTTTGAATAAATATTTTAGGATTTTCCTAGCCATTGAAAAATAGTAATTAACATATGCTGTGATATTGACCTTGTCCTAATTTTATACCTTGAGAACCTAGCCCTATTCGCTACAAGCGGCAATTAGGGGTGACATATCCAAAATATAGAAGTATTTTTTTCTACATAATAAAGCACTTTCTTTTGACATGTGCTACTGCAGGGTTTTAAGCTACAGCCAGCCATGCAACAAAGGTGAACCTTATCTAGTCACACATATAGGCCGTGTAAATGTACACTACAGCCTACATGTTGCATTTAACCTTTATGTCACTGCTGCGATTCCTGTGCCAAGTTAATGAGGTCTTACTTAATGTTAAATACTCCAATTGGGTGTAGCTACATTTTCTTCATGTTTTAGAGACATAGCACAAGCACTATTAGGCTGAAAGGGAGTGACGAGCATGTGTATCCTGATTGTGGCCCTTGGCACCCTTCATAGATACGAATGCATAATGGCATCATATATGGTGGTGTTATTAATGTCCTTTACACCACTAAATGGGTATTTATTAAGTGTCTTCACCAATTGCATTTTCTGTGTTTTCCTACAACGATGGCTATTTGGTTAAACGGGAATTTATATCAGTGATCTTCATGAAATATGTTATCACAACTAGTCTTGAAATCTGTACATCCTATGACTTTAATCTACGCTATGACTCATCGAAAAAATATGGGTTTGGGACAATGTCTAGACAAAGACCATGATACAAATTCAGACAAAAATAACTCATTGTGGGAAACCAATGTTAAGTTTTCAACTGCAATCAATCGGACATGTTTTATTGCAATACACTGAGCTTTTACATCCTGACTCATTTGTTTCATGCTGTGCTTTTGCATGATGAGTTGTTGGCACAGGAAAATGGCAGATGGTAGTCTAGTAAAAAACCTATGCCTTATGTATGCAGGTCCGGGCAGAAGTACAGAACATGACAGATGCTAAATGTTGTATCTGTTCGCAGACAGCCTCCATCTAAGCTAAGCCAATACAATTACTGTTTGATTGGATACAATTATGAAACCAGTTTGATATAATGATGCCCCGTGCTTTGAAAATAATAACTAGAAATTGGACAGGAAATCTCTCTGCAGACCCTGGTGGACATAGCGGTGGCGATGCACGGACCTGGGGCGATATAGGTTTGAAATGCAGACAATCTAGTTCTCAGTCTCGGGGACATAGGCTCCACTAGAAGAAAGTGCTGTCCAATTCCGCTGGCATAGTCGAGTTGAATACTCTTTGTGCTAGAGCGCCATTGTTTCCATTTGAAGCATACAGGATGCTTAGTAAATGTAAGTATTTCATTTTAGGCAGTTTGGTATTATGTTAGCACGGTAAGTCTTGTTACGGTATAATGTACTTTAAATCTCAACATATGCTCAGAAGGGCATCTTGCACTGAGAATCATGACAATCAAAATACAGCAATGTAGCTCAACCTAATACAGGGAACAGGTGGGTATAAAAACTCCCCTAAAACCTATGATCTTCAATGTCCTTTATGAAGGAGAGAGGTCGACAGAGGTGCAGCGACTAAAGAGAATGCTCTTCCAACTCTGCATGTCTTCTTGAAGCTCTAAGGGTGGAGCACATAGACCAGGGGAAACAGGAAGCTGTAGGGCCGACGAAGTAACACAGGGCTGATATAGTAAGTCAGTGCCTGGCTGTTGAACAGAGGGGCTTCATAGTACAGATAATGGAAGGTAATGTACTAGGTCTTGAAGGTTATCCTTTCAGCAAACGGCAGCGAGTGACAGAATGTGGTATTGGCGACACAGGATCACTTTCATTTCATCAGGACCAGGCAAGCAGAGCCATTCTGAAACTTCATACGCTGGTGTTTGCCAGAACCGATGGTATTTTGTCTGGAAGGATCATTGGTGTACAGACACACCAACAAAGTTTCAGAGGCTGCTGAGATTTGGGGCTTCATGGAGAGGTCAACCAGCACTTCTACGTTATTCACACTGAGTACTGGGGTAAGAGACGGACAAAGGATTCTAGGCCAGATTATCTACAGCACCAGCAAACATTAACAGAGACTATGAGACATTCATTTTGAGTCTGTTCTTGGACTTCCAACCATCAATAGTCAAGACACTGAAAGCATTTGATGCTGGGCAGAATTTGAACAACAGGCAGGTATCAATGGCACAGTAGTAATATCTTAAGCCATACGTATTAAAACATTATCACTCTTACACAACTAGTGTTGCATAAATTGGCGGGATTTACAAGGGTGAAAGTTAAAAATAATGGATCAAAGTGACAATGCGAGATGTAAATGTATTTTTGATTTGCAGTGCAAACATTGTGAAACCTTGCAAACCACAAAGGAGGCAGCAAAGTGGTGTTTCCCCTTCCTTGAGATCTGGGAAGAAATAGATCAATGGTTTGCGACCAATCCTGCAGTTTCAAACTACTGATTAAATGTCTATGTTAGTCGGTAAAGTTTTCAAAGTGTAGCTGCCAGTAAGTGGCCGCTTTCTCTATACGAGTGGCAGGTCTCGGCATCGAGGAGGCAAACAGCGGTGGACTGCTGCGTGCTCCATCCATCACCTTATATCCATTTTGCAATGTGCCCTTTTAAGGGACACAGATCATAATGCCAGCACAGTATGCGATAGTGGTCTGTTGTTCCTTACAGACCTCCATCTTTGCAATCACAGACGTTTGCAAGCATTTGCAAAATGCAGCCTGATTTCAATAAATTCTTTTAAAAATTCAGAAAGAAAGCTAAGTTGTACATGACAGTAAAAATAGAGTAAAATTGCTGTTCATTTTGCAGAGACTCTTTTTGTAACTGCTTTTTTGCTTGATCACATGCAATTTATATTCACAAATTGCCCCTCCGAATATCTGCAGTAGGCTTGGATTTGTACCTATTACCAGACTGCATTTTGCCACTGCTTATGCAAGAACTACACAATAAAGATGCTTTTGGCTTCCAGGTCAATATTAAAAGTGGGAATGATCACATGCATATTGCATGTACGCCTACGCTAGTGCGCTGCTATGGTGCACCAGGAGTGCTTAATCATTCATGCCCCTATTCATGTCAGTCCACCTTCCGTGGTCCGTGTTGCCCCACCCACCAACTATAACAAAACAAGCATTTGCAATGCAATAGGTCTCGCATTTACGCGAGTTTGAGCTATTGACATTGCAGATAACAATGCCTTTTATTTTTGTTTTCGTTTTTAAAACATAAAGAAAAGGCATTGTCATTTACAATGCCAATAGCTTAAACTTGCGTAAATGCGAGACCGATTGCATTGCAAATGCTTGTTTTTAAAAGCTGCTGTAATAAGTTGCGTGAGTGACACGTCAGAGGTCCCTGTGATTAGAGCGCTTGTGATTGGAGGGTTTGGTGTTGATTTATTCTCGTCTCCTTCTCAAATAATCATACAATGTACCGTGCAACCGAAGGGCTTGCTATTTAAAACAAAAAACAAAAAAAACACTAGTAAAGCAGCCGCCTCAGTGAATGTTTTATAATGTAAACATTTTTATTGCAAGCGTGTGGCAGCCAAGTTTAGACAACTGCATTTGATTTCATTTTATTTTGTGGCATGTGTTTGCATTAAAAAAAGAGAAGCAACGAAAGCCCCGCCATTAGAAGGAGCCGTTTTCAGTTCTTGGGAAAGGTTGTGGGAGAAGTTCCTTGTACAGCGCTTTGCTTCCCCCCTGCATGTCCAGACCTCACCCTCTCTTCAGGAATTCAGAAGGGTACTCGAGACCTGGCTGTTCAACTGATGCCACCGGGGCAGCTTGGTTCTCAGCGCCTGGGTGCCCTCGCGGGTGATTAGCTGCGCTTATAAATCCTGTTTGATTGATTCATTGCTGCCTTTTGGCTAGGTTGGCGCTATAGAAAACTCACATATATGCCTACGTACGGAGCTCCAGGGGAAGCTGGTTCCATTCTGTGGCAGCTGCCATTGAAAAGTCCTGTTACAAAGTTTTTAACCTTTTTAAAGTGTTATTACCGCTATTTTAGAGACGTATAAGATAAGAATAATAATCTTTTTCGCTTATAAAGAATTTCATGATATAATGTAATACTATGGGACTGGACATCTGTATATATTTTAACATATTGTGGATCTCGGATGAGGTCTATATCAATCAATAAATTTCATTTCATTTCATTCCTGTCTCCATGCTGGGTGCGCCCTGTCACCACCCTCCGATGCGCGCAGTCGGTGTCGCGACATCGCATGGACTCCCCTTCACTTTGTGTCGCAGAGAGAGCATGTTGGGTCCCAACACCAACCACAACTGAAAAGTGGTCTTGCTGATGTCACTTCCTGTGCTTTCCTCACAATAAAAAGTCAATTTATATAATGTCTTGAGAGGTCAGGGGTCACCTGATGCCACTTTGGTGTTGTCATTGGACCAGGCGCTATATTAACCACCTAACGAATGCCCAATGAGTCGGCCGGACAATCGTCCCACGTTTGGCAGGTTTGCCCCACAGTCGTGTCTCCTGTCCTGCTGCCCAGACAGACGCACAGCAGAATGCCAGTTCCACCACCCCTGGCACCATCACAGGACAAGCAGGAGGGGTAGGCGGGGCACCTGGCCCGGCCTGGCAGGGTGCCCAACTCTTGCAGCCTTTCATGAACCGTAAAAGAGGTGCCTGTCTGTGGCTGGGGGGCGGGTTGCAGCACAGGGGGCGGGTTGCAGCACAGGGGGGGGGGGTCCTGCACCAGCTTCAGGAGGAGAGATGCCATCACAGCCGCCTGCTGTTTACAGGCTTGAACGCGTGACCACGTGCCAAGAAGCCTTGGGTGATCACACGCTCTATTAAAGAGGTTTAACATCCGATGCCAGGCGGGGCGCTGTGCTGGGACATAGGGCGGTTTTTAATCTCCCTCCGTATGTTCCTATATGTGGAGGATGGCGCGAGGAGAGTGGGCCCTTTCTTTGCGTCCTGTGGCAGTCGATGGTCAGTGGGCAGCATCCGTGATGGAGCGCATCTGGTGTCTCCGGCCATAAGACTATTTCATTCCGTTTGGATTACAGAATTTTAAACTTGTCTCCCCGCAAACAGTCGAGACTTACTCCTGGAGGTGGTAAAGGGGCTGGAGCTCAACTCCAGCATGAATGGTAATCAGACTCCATGGGTTTAATCTTAGCGAGTTATATCGTTTAAGATGGCCTGGATTAAAGGAGGGAGTTATGGAATGTAACCCCTAAAAGGTACTCTGCGTCTGTCCCGCCGCTTCCTTGCAAACGCTGTCTGATGTCTCTACATGCGCAGTGTTCTCTGCGCAGTGATAATGGACAGTTGACCACCGTGAATAGACGTCTTCTACTACAGACGCCATCTGTTCTCGAATACTGTTATTAGAAACATCCATAGTAATGCCAGTAATTGTTGTACTTCACATCCTCGCCGTCATACAGCTCAGGAAATATCACAAGTGTAAAGCGGTCAACAAAGCCAAAGTACCAAAAAAGGAATACCCTGACGTATTTTGGATTTGTAAATGCTTGTTATCTTCCCTGATCTGGTTGCGTCCTAAATTTAAATGTTTATTTTTTATTTAATATTTCTCTTATGGATTTAATTTTTTATGTTTATCCATGACCGCGAAACAAAGAAGGAATTCTTTGTTTTCTGAAACGTATTACAAACGGAAATATGTGTATTTCTCCGGGGATGACAATCCTAATTAAGGTTGCAGCTCTCGAACCAGAGTTCAGCCGAATTAAATGTTGGAATCCTCCAAACTTTAATTCCGAGACCAACTTGTTTTCCTTCCTTTTCTTTTTCACCCACTGCAATTGCAAATACCTCCCAGTATCAACCACGTTTTTAAAGGAGTTCCGCTTCCTGGAGTGAATCCAGCTAAGGTGGTTTCTTAAAGGGGCAGGCACGGTTTTAGAGTTTCCTCTCAGAAGTCATAGTGGAATGAATGAATGTTCTTGGGAACACCACACATAATTCAGTTGCACAGGAATGCGCCATGACGTGGGGTTAAGTTAGGCAGTCAGTGGGGCCCTCACGGAAACATTGTAGGGCGGAGTACCACCCCACATTGCAGTGTGCACTGCAGCAAGTGACCAGAGGGCTGAAGTGTACTCCAGGCTGCTGACTGCAGCGGGGCTGCATTCCTTATCTGCCGTCCTCGATGAACACCTCTCCGCCCTCGTAACGTGCTTGCAGTATTTCACGTAAGTCACTTTTAATGTTTTTAAACACAGAAACAGGTACAAACCTCCCAAAACATTAGCTCGGAAAGGCGAATGCATCCAAAGATAGTATGCACTGCGTTTAAATTAAGATTTCCAAAGTTGGAGCCCCAGAAGCATTTTGAAACCGGCGGAAGTCCAAAGTTTTGTATTCCATGTTTCACTGTCGCATTGCCCGGTTTTCTCACGTCGTCCTCTTTCTTCTTCTCGAGTACCAGTAACATGCACGAACCTGGCAAGGAATACTTCTAAAACAAGCATCGATATCTTGTCTTTATGGGGCCATGTGTTTGTAATTAGCGTGGAAGCGCGCACTGCCCCCGACCTCTCAAAGGAAAAAAATCTTGACGAAACCAAGATTTTTTTCCTTTGAGAGGTCGGGGGCAGTGCACTCCTCCACGCTAATTAGAAACACATGGCCCCATAAAGATAAGAAAGTGCTTTGCGACAGACGCAAAGCAGACGAGCCAGTCCGGATGGGCCGGACCAAAAAGCGAAAGGGCGGCAACCAAAATACCCCATTTCCAATGGCAGGCCACCGTTTAGCATAAACGGTGACGCAAGCCAATGGAAATGAGGGGCGGGGCTTCGAGTCCCTTTCTGAAAACCCCTCATACACAAAATCTCTCGCCGAGCGAGCAGAGCTTTGCGCTGCAACGCTAGGCGAGACCTAAAAAGCTCTATCACATGGACACTGCTGGTTGCGTCACAGTCCTTCTCTCCATCCCTCCATCCTTCTGTTAGTGCTGTAGCTCCTCCAACGCAACCACCTTCCCTCCCTCTGTCGTCTGCTACGCACCCCCCACCCCACTGGCTATAACAAAACGAAAGTGTAATGATGCGGACACCGCTGGCATTTGTCACAGCGCTTCCTTCCACCCTCGCCGTGCTACCTCCCCTCCTCTGTGTTGCCTCACACCTCAGCCTTCTTCCCGCCAGCAATAAAAAATAAAAAGCGCTATGACGCGGCAAGCGCTGGCCGGGCTGGAGCTAGATGTCTGGCTCTGCCTAGTGGATGTAGCTGCTGAACTTGTAATATGGGGAACCAGGTTCGGATAACGGCATCGCCTCAGCATCATGTACTTTCAGCAAATCTCGCTATGCCCCCAAAAAACCATGAAACAGTAGTCTGTGTCTGCTCCAAAGCATGCTTACGACCTTGTGGAAGGTTCACGCTATGTAAAACTGTCAAAAAATAAAATGTGAATTTTGCCTATCTCGTACACTCTAATCTCATTTCCTAAGAATTAGGGACAAAGCATTTCCCATTGATGTCTGAAAGAGATATCCATCTAGTGGCTGAACTGCACAGTGTAAAATTGGAAATTCTGATATCAAACCCAGCTTCAAAGCTAGACCAAATTGTGGGATCTTAGGGAAGTACTTTACTTCATCAGCTTTCTTTTTTATTATGTATCAGATATGAAAGCACCTTCAAATATGCTAGTTCAGGATGTGCGCTATACAAAACCCTTTCTTGTTTTTTAATTAATAGCCCATAATGCTGCTCTATTGAGAATCTAGGCAACATATAAGGTGCACATGAAAACTGACTTGCCTCTTACTTCCCTAAGAGCATTGTCATCAGTGCTAGGGCAGGAATTCTTTTCAGTTCACGTTTAAAACTCTCACTTTTAATACATATTTCTCAATGCAGAATTATACTCTCATGTACTAATGTGAAATGCTTACACGTGTTAAAGAAATACTTTTTTTAAATTCTGAAGACACCTTATCATACTCCAATATGATATTTGTTGCATGATTTATAGGCCAAATATTTTTAAGACTCGGCTCGTTCACGGACTCTTAGAGCCAGAGCTGACCCTGGGTTTGCCTCTGGCTAGGCTTGCCCTGCCAATTTGTTAGCTCACCCACCTCTACTTTTTTGCCCCAAACACCGATTACATATGGACTTTTTAGCAAAGATGAATGAGTGAAAGGTTACCCAGGTGAAACAGAAAAGTCAGTCAGAAATCTACCTTTAAAAAAGTATTAATCTCACACAAAAAACATGACACACTGACTCAAAAGTCACATTAGGGCACAATCCTTGGCACCAACTCTAACATGGAGAGCCATTTTCCTAAGAGTGAGTCTCTATCATGCCAGGATTGGCACACGATCGAGTGCGCAAATAAAGCACACAAGACCTGCGAGCCATTGCCAATGCAGGAAGGAGGAGGTAGAAAGGAAGGTTCAGACACCTTGCACTTCATTCCATCAAGACTGCATTCCCTCCTCATCACTGTCACATTGATTACCCTCTGCTATTTTATCAAGCAATGAACCTTATGCTGGATGATGTAGCAAGAGAGTGGTGCTGCTCGAGGTCTACCCCAAGATGGCTGCTGCTATTTTAATGGTGTTGGCCATCTTGGAGAGGACCTGAAACAGCGTAATACAGTGGTTTCCAGTTGAAACTGCATCCAAAAATAACCTGTTGAGGTGGGTTTTACCAGTTTGATCAGAATAAACGAAACACCGGAAACCATATCTATAACCTATGCCCTCTTACATAATGCTCTGTAAGATGTTGCAATTCCATATTTAGGTTGTAATATTATGCTATATCATTTATGACAGTGTGCCTATATTCTGCACATAAAATTCATCTACAAGTCCTAGCAGTTTAATACAAACCTCAACCTTCTACACCACAAGATACATGAGGCAAATATAATAAACCTGTAGGCCCTTTATGTGAGCTATCTTCCAGCACGATTTCTCTCACTAATGTTCATAAACATTTCATTACAATGAAGACACCCTCTCATGCCTTTTTTCACTCTGTGAGAACTGTTCCATAGGTGCACAATGCTCCACCTTATGGACAGAATGGGCCAAGCAATTCAGGGAGCTATACCTACAAAGACATCTGCCGTCTTCCCCAAGCATAGTCCAGTCTCTAGCCTAGTGCAGGTATGCAGCTCCTGTATACCACTTCTCATGATGGCAGATTGTTACCTCGCTACAGCCAATACTATTGTGATTTTTGCCATTATTCTGCTACATATATTCTGTACTAGGTTATGTATAGTAAAGATCTGCTGTGGCTGTGGTAGGACTGTCCGTACATCCGCATATGGGCTTTCCTACTATAATCTGAGGAAAGGGAAGTGGGATGCATGTTTCCTCTACTCCGAGGACATATAAGACATATCTTTATGTTCTGAGGAATCTACAGGGTGTGACCAACATTCTTGGCACACATCAATTTCATTCATCAATTTTTCATTAATTCAACACAGACATACTCAGTTCTACACAACATACTACTGCCAGATGACTTCTCGATTGTGCCACATGTGACTGTATGCAAATAATATATATCCAGTAATAGGATTGGTCATGTTTTATTTCTTACCAGCAGGCCATTAGAGCCATGGATGGTGATGCAGCGTGAGAAGGCGTGATGGATGGCGACGTCCTTCACGTATGTTGGTGGGTTGTATCCCCCATTTTCATCCACATCTCCGGCTGTATGGAAGTGGATTGGGTAGTGCCCCATGGTCTGCTGCCCCATGTGCTTCAGCTCCACACCCTCAATGTGAGCAGCAGCGAAGCCCCGTCCCAACTGTAGAAAGTAGAGGCGCTGTGAGGCAATCTCAAGTGCAAACTCGCATCACTAGGGGACAAGGCAGGGCCAAACAGCCATATACAAAACAAGCTCTCGCTCCAGAGATGCATGGAGATGTGATACAGTCTAGTGTGTAACTCATTGCACTGGAAGCCTGCGATTTGTTGTCTTACCACTTCTACATGTTTCAGCTACAGGTGTGTTGGTAGGCATATGTATGTGTGCATAGTTGTCTTTTCGTTACATAGCGCTTCTTCTGAGCTCTGAATATAGCAACCAAGGATCAGAAAAGAGCAAGAAACAAGTGATGGTGGAGGAATGCAAGAAAACAAGTGAGTTCGTGGAAGAGGAAAAGGCAGCAAGTGTAAGGCCTAGAAATGAAAAGCTGTGCCAGACAGTTCCTAAAAGCGGCGACCTGCCATTGCGCTCCCTCTCTCACATATAAGTGGGCAGACACAGACAGGACTCGCCCTTTCTATGTGCAAAGAAGTGTCTGTGCTAAATGGCCGATTTCTTCTGCATCAGCATATTCGCGTGCAGAGCTTGTTAAAGTATTTTAGGATCCTATCCCTAAAGTTCTAAAGAAGAGAATCAACCAAAACGGCCGCTACTGTAAAACCAGATACTGCTCAAAGCCCTGAGCTGTCAAACAAGCACTGGCGGGACAGGTTTCATACGGAGCGAATGGCTCTAGTGAGGGGCCCAAAAATTAGTGGTCGACGTCACGCGAGACCTCCAGCAAACTAGGCTGGGGAACGCATGCACTCTAGCGCAGGACCTAAAAGCGAGCTTAACGAATGCTAATTCTGAACAGCTGGGCCTACACTGAGGAATTACCGCCCTCACTGCCGGATTTTGTAAGTATAATTTGCATTTTATTAACCGCTGGAAAGCACCCGTTTAACTAAGATCCATACATCCTTTGTAATGCAAACATGTTTTGAACCATTAATGATAGTTTTTGGTGTCTGTGCCGATCAAAATGTCAAATTGCCTCGATGTGATTTAATTGACATCGTTGCGTTATAGGCAACTAAAACTCAGAATGGAACTGTGTTCGCACATGTATGACTGTGTGCTTGGGCATGACTCGTGTGTAAGCATACATATATATGTATCCGCACATATACGAAAGAAAATTCTTGTGTGTGCAGAAGCATTCGTGCAAGAGTGACTGTGAGCACACAGATCTTTGTCTACGTAATGAGTGAATGAATTAATGTTAACTTGCACAGCACTCTGACCCGATCAAATAGTTTGTGTTGAACGAAGTGTTTTTCTGGAGGAGTGTGGGTTTGTGTATACAGCATATGATCAGGCATTGGTCAGACAAAGGAGCTACGCTGTTGTTGCGTATATGAGTATGACTTTTAATTGGGGACAGTGTACTACTATGCATATTCTCAGATGTGGGTCAGTGAAAAAAAAATGTGCTTGATTTAAGGAGAGTATGTGAGTCAAGCAAAGCGAGTTTGAATTTGTGTATGAGTATGTTCTCAGATGTGTGTCAGACAATGTGAGTGAGTAGTGTGTGTGTGTGTGTGTGTGTGTGTATAAATGTATGAGATGTCGGTCCAAAAAGTGAGAAAGGGCCCAATGTATCATTGCATTTTGAGGTGGCAAAGCCTACAATTCACAATGTCCAGGTTTTGCAGATAAAAAGACTTTTGCAATTCCTTACATATTGCAATTCAGAGGCGCTGTGAAATGAATGCTCATTCCTAATTGCGATTTGAAATATAAAATTATTAATAGTTTGTGATTGCAAATGTGGTCGCAATCACTTGATAGGATACTGACACCCAAGTTGGGGTGGTATCTGATATCCAATGGGGAGGCCGTCTCCATGGGATAGCTTCCCCCATGTGAATCACGTCTGGCAGCAACAGAGGGAGCAGGCAGTGGCCCAGGTGCCCACTGCCTGCTCCCCCCACTGTCTTCCCCAAAAAGAATAATTGTTTTAAAAGCAGCACCATATTCTTCTTTAAAAGAATGTTTCCTGTTTGGGAATGCAGTTTCAGTGATGGTCTGTTGTTTCTTGCAGGCCCCACAGCTGCATGCCCTAATAGTCACAAAGTGTAGCAAATAGCAACCTTCCAAATTAATATTAATTAGATAGGTAATGTTGCAATTCTCTGCAAATGTATAATTTGAGGTCCATTCTTCCGATATAGATTGCATCGCAAATTGCATTCCTGCTCACAAACCACTTGGTGTTCACGTTGTGCCCCCAGGTTTGAGTACATGGGTTAGGACATCAAGCCTTGAGTGTTTATGTATAACAGCATGTGCTCTGCTGTGGGCCATACAAAGAAAGTATGTGTGCCTATAAATGCATGTACTGAGATGTTGGACAGACAAAAGGAGTCCATGTTTAGCTATAAGAGTATCTGCTCTGAGCCAGGCAAAGGGAGTATGTTTGTGGGCATAAATGTTTATGCTCAGATGTGGGTCAGATTGAGGGAGTGCAGGTTTGTGTACAACAGAATATGTTATTGTGCAGGACAGGCAAATAGAAAATAATTTTTGTATAACAGTATGTGCTCAGATGTGGGTCAGACAAAGTAAATATACATTTGTGTATCAGTGCATGGTCAGAAGGGAGTGGGACAGTCTGACTTGTATGCACAAGTTGACTAGACATATTAAAAAGTTGGCTATTACCTTGACATGTCCTCCAAAGGTGTCAAAGTCAAAGAACTTGCAGACATTGCTTCCATAGCATGTGCTCTCCATCTCCCCCTGGAAGACAATGTTGCGGCTCAACAGCCCCACCTCTGCACGCATATCAACTCCATCCACCTCTTCACCCATGTGCAGGTACCGGGCAGTTCCTGTTGAAAAACACAAGTACAGAAGAAGGCCATGAGCACAGGACTAAGCCCCGTTTAATTCAATTAATGTTGAGACCTTTAGTCTTCATTTGATTTAGAATACTCAAAAAGCAAAATAAAATATCTTAGGACTAGAGTTAGAATTATTTAATAATAACTCGATCAACTATTTAGGGGAAGCTAGACTTACCTAAAATATAGTAGCACTAGAATTAGACGTCCTGGATAATTTGGAAAAAAGTTCAAATTTAGCACTGGAGTTAGAATATGGAAATAGCCAGCCAATGCAATCCTTGCTTCTACTGCCCAAAGGGAGCGTATGATGGCAAAGAATTCAATGCTGGGGCTTCCCTTCTACGTACCCCTTCTGCTGAAGTACCTCGACTGCCTCTTAGTTGAGGTGCAACACACACACTTTTCAGCCCACTAACTCTATTAAGCCCTTCTCATGATAAATCTCTATTTCTAATATTATATCATATTTATTGTATTTTCCATTTCTCATATTTTGTTGAGATCGGTATAAAATTCTCTAAATCCCTCTTCCCAAGGAACTGGGGGCCTCCTTTACAATATTTGACACACAACAGCGCAGCAAGCCTTCCTGATGTGCTGCCGTGCGTCAAAATAAAAGGGCAGGAATGTGCCGTATCCCCAAGATACAGTGCATACCTGTCTTTCTCCCCTGCGGTGGCGCACAAACAGCAGCTGTGCACCAGCGCTGACACCCTTACGTAATTTTGCAAGGGTGCCTGCGTTGAGGGGATGATTATTTTTGTGCAGGAAGGGACACCTTCCTGCACAAAAACAATCATTAAAGGCATTTCCTCTTTCTATGCATGCTGCAGAATGCAGCACGCATAGAAAAAGGAAAAAAAAAAAAAAGAGAAATGAAAGTATTTCTCCTCGTTGCAACTCCTTACGCCTCCCGTAGGGAGGCGTAGGATTCTGACGCATTCCCAGGTTTACAAAATGTTGTAAATCTGGGAATGCGTCAAGTTCCATGGATGTTGCGTGGGAACACCCACAACAACACCCATGGAACACCCCTTTCATGCAGAGTTATGCGTGAAAGGAAACATATTTACAAGGCCATGAAAAGTCAGGCAGGGTGATTTTACATGGCCATGTAAATATGGGGAAGCCCATTGCGCCGCAGGAGTGTCAATAAAAGAGACGCACCGGCGGCGCAATGGGCTTGTAAATAAGCCCCTGAGTTGGGAGTGGGTAGCGTCCGTCTCTATCCCTCAGCACTGCAAGTTTGAGAGGAGGTCTGAAATAACTCTAATGTTCTCCAAACAGTTTCGGAAAATGTTCAAGTGAACACCAGTTCATAAGGACAGAGTTGAGGGTGAACCACTGTTATCCTAAAAGATCTGAAATAGCAGAATGCATGGGCAATAAATCAATTGCAGTGGAGCTAAGTAGCACCCTCAGGACTCTCAAATGTTATCCAGTAGCAGCTGGCACGGATGGGGGTTGCGGGGCGGGTGGGAGGAGATTAAAAAAAAAGAAAACTTACCTCCTCGCATCTCTCCATGTCGTCGTCCCTCCGCTCCAGCCAGAATGCAGCATTGTGATTGATTGGTCTGAGCGCCGTGGTTCGGCGTTCATATGGGGAATGGGGGCCTGGGCATGTTCTCCATACAGGCCGTAATGCAGCCTGCGTGGAGAACATGCAAAGTGCACCTAACTGTTTGGCCGGCCCAACAGGGCCAGTCAAACATTCATGCACACTTTACAGAGTGCCACCACTCCTTCCCCTGCCCTGAGAGAAGAGCAGCCCCTTCCAGCAAAGACGCAGGAACAAACAAAATGATAATAACGTCCAGTTATTATCATTTTATTTTTCCTTCATTTTCACTGTTAAAAGTAGTGGGGTGACGCTCCTCCACCTCAGCGGAGGAGCCGCCACTGAATTTATCTTCCCTTCCACCAGAGCCTGCAGCACAATCTCTACAGCCCAACCCTCCATTGTTTCATGATCAGTGCAACATGTGTACTGGGGAAATATTTTTCCCTTCGTATCTGCGAAAGATTCTCATTTTACAGGATACTGTCCTCAGATTAAAAGTAAGAGATGTTTACCACTGGCAGTATTGTCAGTGAGAAGCAGGCAGCCCTTAGATGTAACAGCCCCGAGTACTGGAAACAGCCCCTGCTACTGGGGTCCTCTCCCGTTGGCCGTGGGGTGGCCGCTCGATCGCCACCCTCCCCCCCGCCACCTGTCCTGTTTGTGTTTAGGCTTTCCCTGAACCAGTGGAATTGAGTGATCCCTGACTTAGGTTGGTTGTTTTGTATTTCTTAGTTTGCTTCTTGCCCCCCTCTTTCTTTTGAGCTCCTCACATATTAGAAGATACAGTCCTCCCCTTTTCTTTGCATTCCATTCCCCCTTGTTTTCAATGAAGGGCCTGATTTAACAGTAATAAGTGTTGGGGTCTTGCATAAAATGTTTATGGGAATATGCTTAGCCGACCGTTGCTGGTATCTTGACTGACTGTTATAGACCTGTTATGCTGTGATTGTTGATGCTATGCTTTATATCTGTCTGCACCTTCGGGTGTTTATCATAAATGCCAATAAACAGATGTTTAAAAAAAAAAAGTTGTAACAGTTTGGCAGCACCACACCCAAAATGTCAGTACAAATTAGGCAGGAATGAGTCATACATGAGACAATTCAACATCACACCCTCTGGATCCCAATAATTTCTAGAACAATGTGTTGGAAATCAAAAAACTGTAGATGTGTAAAAGCTAACTTACTGGCAAACCCAGCTTCATTAAACAGTAATATGTGTCAATGCACGTGCGCCATTCATGACAAACGTCATGTATTGTATGCGGACCCTATGATGATTTGGATCACTCTCTTTCAACCATTGGCTTCTTTGGCTCAGGATCCTTCAGCCATTCGCTTGAGACATTGTCAATAACAACTTGGATGAGCCCACAGGAGTATTTTGGTCAGATCGTCTTTCAAATAGGTGTTCGGATGCATTTTGTCGCCATTACAATGCACAAGGGACTATTTTACATCTTTAAGTACACTCTGTCATCAGGTATTTAATTCTTTATCTAATCCAAAGCCTGCATAGAAAACATAATACTTTTTAAAATTGTTTTGCCCTGCAGCAGGCATTTTTATTGCTTTGTCGATGTTCAAGTGCAAACTTCACACCTATTGGTTTTGCAAGTGATTATTCAACATTCTGTGGGTACATATTAGTGACTGAATTGCTCGTGGAGTGAATAATTACATCCAGGAACTCCCTTTCTTTGTCTCAAAAGTTTGCATCTGGAAGACTTTCTTCCAGGTAACTGTTTATTCTGTAAACTTTCAACTTCTTATGGCCTTAGTACAGATGGCAGGTTAAATTGCTATTGTGATCACAATTACAAGTGGTGCAATATTTATTGCACCCGGCAATTGCCAGGTGCAATAAAGTTCTCACCCTTTGGTAAATTTCAACCGGTCAAACCTGACAGATTTAAAAGAGGAAAAAAAAACGGCATTTACTGTGACATGCAGATTTATGTGTGGTAAGCACCAAAATCCACATTATTCCCCAAGATTCAGAATAGGTGAAAATGATTATTTATTACTATTTACCTCAGTGTCGGACTTTATTGGCAGCGATAATTATCGTATCCGACAGGATCCAATCATAATCAGGCTTGCAGTATTCTAAAGTGCCCATACCATTCTTTTGTGGGTCACCTTCACATTCTTCCAAAGCAAATGGCCGTAATGTCCCCCACATGTATATATGAACAAGTTTCTTACCTTCAGTAACGCATTATCTGGTAGAGACTATAGCTAGCTGCAGATTCCTTACCTTTGAATTTCCCAGGCGTCAGACTGGATCCGGAAACTTTTGCGTGAGCAGTACCCCAGCATACCGTCGGGTGGCTCCGTTCAGTTCCACGTGACGTCACCGGCATCGTTGGCGTCAGTTGTGATGTCGCGGTCACGTATATAGGCGCCACCCAGGCTCGCGTACGTCATTTAATTTTCACTTTTTCCATGCCAGAAGCACAGAGCCATGAAGAGAACTGACTAGTGTGTGTCAAAACTAGGGCCCTGTAAAGGGGATCAACCCTAGCCCTATTAATGAGTCCACAGAGTGGGGAGACATGGGTGGGTCTGTAAGGAATCTGCAGCTAGATATTGTCTCTACCAGATAATGCGTTACCAATGGTAAGTAACTTCTTCATCTGATAGAGACTTCTAGCTGCCGATTCTTTAGCTTTGAACAGATACCCAAGCCATATTTTTTGGCAGTGGGCTGAGGGCAGATTTACTAGACTAGAAAGTCCTGCAGGACCGAATAGGCGAAATGGCCATCCATGCGGACCTGACTATCCAGGCAGTAGTGTTTTGCAAACGTGTGCAGTGAAGGCAACGTTGCTGCCTGGCATCTGTCCAGGACTGGCACTCCACAAGACAATGCCATGGTTGCAGCCCTCCACCTGGTGGAATAGGCTTGTAAACTTTCAGGAGGCTTCATCTTAGCCAGGGCTTATCAGATATTATGACAGATAACGACCCAGCACGAAATCGTTAATTTCTGCACTGCCCGACCTCTTTTAGATACTACGTAACCCACAAAGAGTCGGTCATTCACCTGGAACTTTTTTGTGCGTTCAAGGTAGAACGACAACGCTCTTTCTGGGTCCAGACGATGGAGGCGCTCCTCTTTCTTAGATGGTTGCGGATGAGCAAAAAAGGTGGGCAGTGTGACCGACTGACCCAGATGGAATGGGGTCACCACTTTAGGAAGGAATAAGGAACGGGTGCGGAGCACCACCTTATCCGAGAAAGTCATAAGATAGGGAGGCTTGAATGACAAAGCCTGCAGCTCACTCACTCTCCGGGCAGATGTTATTGCCACTAGAAAGTCTGTCTTGATGGTAAGTAGCCAGAAGAGACAACTGTGTAATGGCTGAAACGGAGCACACATGAGATATGTAAGAACCAGATGTAGATCTCACTGCGGCATGCCAAAGGATGTAGGAGGCAGGGCCGGACTGGCCGTAGCGGGCACCGGGCGTTTCCCCGGTGGGCCCCTTGGGTAGGGGCCGGTTTTGGGCCCCTGGGGGCCGTTTTTGTTACCGGGGGTCGGCAATATCGGCCCCCTGTAACAAAATTGTCCGAAACCGGCCCTTGCAAACAGCTCGGCTGCACCTCCACTACCTTCGGGGGGGGGGGAGGTCGGCCGAGCAGTTTGCCAGGGCCGGTTTCGGTTCCCAGTCCGGCCCTGGTAGGTGGAAACATATGTACAAGCCCTTTTAAGAACCTATTCACAATAGGGGAAGTAAATAAAGAGGGCTGGTCAGGTAGCTGCAAGAAAGTGGATAGAGCTGAAAGATAACCCTCGGGAGTGCTCAAAGCAGAGTCCTGCTGGGCAAGATTAAAAAGAAGAATATTAGATAGAGAAGAAGAAAGAGGGTCAATAGACCTTTCTGTATAATATTTTACACATTTTTGCCAATGGCAGGCGTATACCGTCTTGGTGGAGGGCTGCCTGGCCGCCAAGATAGCACTACATACTTTGGGAGGAAGGTCAAAAGCTATCAATTGTCACTGCTCAATCCCCACGCAACTAGGCGGAGAGTTGACAGGTTCCGGTGGAGGATCCTCCCCTGCTGCTGCGACAGACGATCCTCCCATAGAGGCAACCTGATCGAAGGATCGATGCTCCTTCGAAGAAGCTCTGGATACCAGACTCTCCATGCCCAGTCTGGAGCCACAAGAATGACTTAGGCCCGGTCATTCTTCATCTTCTTGAGAACTCTGGGCAGAAGTGGTATGGACGGAAAGAAGTACAAGAGCTCTACTTGCGACAAAAAGCGTTGCTGAGCGATAGCCACCTTGGAAACTCCAGCGCCCAATACTGCTGACATTGCACGTTCTCTTCAGAGGCAAACAGATCTAACCAAGGCTCTCCCCATTGTTGAAAGAGACCTTGCACCACCTCCAACTGGAGATACCATTCATGATCTGCTAGGCATCGACAGCTGAGTTTGTCTGCCCTGGCGTTTAGAGAACCTGGCAGGTGTTGAACCACTAGGGTCATGTCCTGCTGTTTCAGCCATATCCAGAGGCGTAGGACCTCTTGACAAATGGTCCACGATCCCACACCACCCTGCTTGTTGCAGTATCACATGGCGGTTGTGTTATCCGTGAACACTTGCACCAACTTCCCCTTGACAGAGGGAAGAAATGCTAGTCGGATCGCCCGGAGCTTCAACAAGTTGATGTGGAGCCCGACTCTGCCGGAGACCAATGTCCTCTGATCTCCACTTCTCCCAGATGGATGCACCATCCCAGGAGTGATGCATCTGTCACTACTGTGAGATCTGGTTGGGGAAGGGAGAGGAGTCTGCCTCTGACCCAATTGTGGTTCATTAAACACCACTGCAGGGCTTTTGCAGTTCCCTCTGAGATCTGAACCATGTCAGAGAGATTCCCCTGATGCTGCGCCCACTGGAACGTCAGGTCCCACTGTAAAGCCCACATACGCCATCTGGCATGATTTACCAACAGGATGCAGGAGGCCATGAGTCCCAGCAGCTTGAGAGTCACTATCATCGAAATCCAGAATAGAGGCTGAAACATCGGTTTCATAACCTCCTTATCCTGGACTGGCTGCTCGGAGGTAGAAATCCGAAACTGCACTGTGTCCAGACCAGCTCAGATGAAAGGAAGCGTCTGAGAAGGAGTCAGGAGTGACTTCGGCATGTTTACAGTGAACCCCACCCAGGGCCGGACTGAGAACGCAAACCAACCCTGGCAATTAAGTTGGAACGGCCCGGGGTGGGGGTGCTGGTGGGAAACACTGCTGCTTTTGTCACAGGGGACCGATATTGCAGCACTGCTGCAAAACCAGCTCCCAGTAACAAAACCGGCCCCCATTGGTCTAAAACAGGCCCCACCCTTTTGGCCCACCGGGAAAACGCCTGGTGACCGCTACGGCCAGTCCGGCCCTGACCCCAGCGAATGCAGGAGGTCCACCATAGTCTGGAGGTGGGAGTTGACAGTCTGGGACAAGGACACCTTCAACAGCCAGTCATTGAGGTATAGGAAGACTGAAACCCCTAACCTACGCAGATGAGCTGCAACCACTGTCATCACATTGGTGAACACCTGAGGGGCACTGGTATGGCCAAATGGTAGCACAGAGAAGTTGTCTACCTTGAACGGCAGGTAAAGTCTGTGGGCCAGCAGAATGGGGATGTGAAAATACGTATCCTGCAAGTCCAACACTACCAGCCACTCTCCTTGGTCTAGGGAGACAAGACCTGAGCCAACGTGAGCATCTTAGATTTCTCCTTTTTAAGGAAGAGATTGACGGTCCAATGGTCTAGAATAGGATGTAAACCTTTGTTCTTTTTTGGTATCAGAAAGTATGGGGAATAACAACCACTGCCTACTTCTGAAATCGGAACCTTCTCTATAGCCCCCTTAGCCAGGAGAGCTGTAACTTCCTCTCGAAGGAATAACAGATGATCCTCTGCCAGCCGTTCTTGAGTTGGCGGTAAAGGAAGAGGAAAAGACAGAAAAGGAATAGAGTAGCCATCCCAAATGATCTGCAAGACCTATTTGTCCAATGTTATGGACCGCCAGCGGGGGAGATGATGTTGAATTCTCACTCCAAATGGACTGGCAGGGTCTTGCAGAACCAAACTAGGAAGGCTTGGAGGCTGCAGCTACTGAGGAGTAGGTGGTGGATGACTTCTGGTTTCCATCCCCACGAGGTCGGAATGTACCGTGCACACATACTCGCACAACTTGGGAAGTCTGTGCAGGAAAGTGGCTGAGGTATGGCTGATGCGGCTGAAAACCCCTTCCATTGCCACGAAAGGGGTGAAAGGTGGACTGGGAACGAGGTGTTACCGAGAGGCCCGAGGACCTGGCCATAGCCTGTAAATCCTTGAAGCGCTCCAGGGCCGAGTCTGCTTTCTGTCCAAACAGACGAGTCCCATGTAAGGGAATATCTACAAGATTAGCCTGGATATCCCCCGAGAAGCCAGATGATCTCAGCCAGGCGTGGCACCGTAAGGTCACTGTAGACGAAACCACTCTGCCCGGCGAGTCAGTTGTATGGACCTGATAGTGAACTTTGCCGCATCTCTCCCATCTTTTACTGCCTGGGAGAGCACGGTCCGGGCCTCCTCTGGACCTGTGGTTGCTCTTGTGCAACCGTTTTCCATAAGGCGTGTGAGAAACGGCCCACTAGGCATGTAGTGTTCACCGACCGCAATGCAAGGCCGGTGGAAGAAAACATCTTCTTCCCAAGTGCATCCTGCCTATTGGATTCCCTGTCCAGGGAAGCAGAAGGGAAAGCACTATGGAATGTTGAAGCCTGAACTACCAAGCCCCCAGGGGTGAGGTGTTGGCTGAGGAAACTTGGATCATCCGGTGCAGGGTGATGGCAGCATGCTATTGTCCTATTCACAGGAGCCCCTGTGCTAGGTTTGGACCAAGAGTCTAGAAGGACATCCGCAAGGGCCTTGTTGAAGGGCAAAAGGGGTTCAGATGAGGAAGCCCCAGGTTGAAGCACTTTGGTCAAGATATTAGTCTTGACTGGCACCAAGGGTAGTTCCAAGTCAAGAACCTCCGCTGCCCTCTTCACCACCATAGCATAAGATGCCCCTCCTCCGTAGCCACAGAAGGTGGAAAGAGCATACCAGCATCTGGAGAGGTGTCCAGACCACTGACCTCTGCAAGCTCCTCATACCAGTCCAATGCCTCACAAGGAGCATCCAACTGGTGTTCTAAAGAGTCCAGAGACCCCTTCCATTCTTCTCCCATGCCTGAAACCTCTTCAAAATGAACAGGCAATGATGCAGAGACTCTGGGCTCCTCATCGCCGAAGAGGACCGACGTCCATCAGACTCCAATTCGTCGGGCATCAGAACGGGGCTGGTGCCGCTGATGAGCACTGAGAGCGCCAGGAGCACCGACTTTGGGACCGGCGCCGGGGAAAGTCACATTGGCATGATCTGCGCTGATCCAGATCTGGAATCGGATCCATGAGACCCTACCGCCGTCAAGGCCGGAGCCTTCGGTGTGGAGCCTCATGGGGTCTCCTCTGTTCCCGAGAGGTCCGAAGGTGCTCCGGAGGGGTCGGCCCACTCAAATACGTTGTGCATGGCCTCGTGAAATTCTTTAATCTGAGAGGGGGTCGCTTTAGCTTCAGGAAATGGGGGGAGGCACAGAGTTGGACCCGGCAACGATTCCGTGGAACCGTGCCAGGAGCATCAATGCTCCCCCACCCGCCTCATCGAAGGACAACAGACGAGGTGAAGTCGAAGTCCGTTTGGACTTCTTCTTATGTCTCTTCCCTGAGTGTGATGAAGAGGACTTGGGGCTCCTGGAGCGGTCTTCCTCGATCGTAACCAGGACCTCCGAGGATTCATGCTTGATGGTGTTGAATGCTGGGCTGCAAGGAGCTTCATGGATCGCTCCCTCAAGGCCTGCGGAGTCATGTTTGCACTCAAGACACCATAAGCAAACAAGATGGGGGTTGGTAACTGACATGGCGTGATGACAGAGGCCATACAGCTTGAAACCTACCCGTCTAGAGGTCATCCCTCGACACACATGAAAAAATCTCTCGACAAAACGTTGAAAAAAGTCTGTCAAAAAGAGACAGAGGGGTAGCTCTTCTCCGGATCAGCGCTTACTGGAATGGAAAGAAAAGAACTGACATATGCATCCCTCGGTGGCGCCTATATAGATGACCGCGATGTCAGAGCCGACGCCGGCGACATCACACAGAGCCGAACGGACCCACTCAACGGTGCACAGGGGTACTGCTCACGCAAAGTTTCCAGATCCAGTCAGACACCTGGAAAATTCAAAGGTAAGGAATCTGCAGATAGAACTATCTATCAGATAGTCACAGCTACCATTCGGCTGAGCTTCAAGTAACGTATTAAGTTATTGATTTAGGATTGTTCTGCTGCTCTGCCAGTGTCATCATAGATTGAGGACGATTTAGAAAGGGATTCCCAGCCCTGAAAAGGTGTTATGGAATACTAAGGCTCCTCCATCGCTTATGCCTTCCTCCCCTCACCACCTTCGGTCATGAACTTGCTAAATTATTAAGAGCTACCTGGGATCACCTCAATGTGGCCAGCCACTTTAGGTCCCCTTTAGGCTTCTAGACAATTGCAGACTTATGAATTCAGCCTTTCATACGATGTGTTTTCCACCCTTTCTCATTAGCCCAGAGGTGGCAAAGCTTATTGTTGGACTTGGCCCTTTTGGCAGGTTCACCCCTGAACTTTTTGCCTGTCTCTTAGCCTTTTCCCTGTGTAGTGTTGGTGATTTTAGGCCTCTGGGCACTTTCGCACTGTGGTCCAGTGGAAAGTGCGTGCGTTCTCGGTGTACTTGTGGTAAGATTGGCCTACCCTCCCATAGGAATGCATGGGGGATAAGTGTGTCCATGGTAATTCCTGGTATGAGAGGAGCAGTGTGGTCAAGTCTGGTATGTATGAATTTGTGTGAATAAATGCTGCGCAATGGTGTGCGCAGATTTATTATGACTGGTGTAGAAATGCCACTTTTAGAAGTTGGCATTTATGTGTGCTGTGTGTCTGCCTGCCTGATGTGAATTGCATGTCTGGCTTGTGAGTGACAGGGGCTGGGAGGTGTGTGTGGCTCCAGGAGGGGCAGGGTGAGTCTGTCCAGTGGTGAATAGAGAGATCTGCATGCAGATGGGAGGGAGGAGTTGCACCTGGGACCTGAATAGGGCTGTGCCTTCCCTCCACAATGCTGGCTCCGCCCCTGTGGTGCGTCTGATCCCTGAGCCCCCACCTAACAAAGGAGAGAGGAGCTGAGCAAAACAAAGTGCTCCAAAGCTCCCCCAAACCAGTTCTAACTGGTATCCCCAGCCCTGTGCTGTGTCACAAAGGAAAAGGGCATATAAATATAGGGGCTGTGACCCCATAAAAATATTCTGTTGTGCTGTTCCTGACTTAGGGGGCTGCTGCTGCTGCCGGGCTCCAGGAGGAACCGCCACGAGGGACTGCCTCCCTGCTGGAGGGCCCTGTGTGCTGGCCTGCCTGGGCCCAGCCTTTGCCCCCTGGACTTTTGACTGTTACCCCTGGGAGCGCTTTTCCTGTATTAGGGAGAGTGCTGGAGACTTTGCCCCAGCGCTTGAAGAGCGCTTTATTTTTCATTGTGGAGAGCGCTCTATTTTCTTGCTCCCAGAAGAAACGGAGCGGGTGGGGGCTTTGCAGCGCGGAGTTGCACTTCATTGGGAGGGAATCCCCGGCGTAGGGATTCCCCCGTGCTTCGTGGAAGAGCGGGAGCCCACCCCGCACTGACGATTTTATTTTCGGAGAGCGGGTGCCCACCCCGCTTCCGTGCTTTAATTGCATGACGGGTGCCCACCCCGCATTTTTGCGTGGTTGTCGGGTGCCTACCCCGCTTACGCTTGTATTTTGCTAGTGGGTGCCCACCCCGCATTGTGGTGCCTTTTCGAGCGGGTGCCCACCCCGCACTGCAGCGCCGGAAAAGGAGCCACCGCTGCGGCCCGGTCGGCCCAGGAAGTCAGGTGGCCCTGCCTGGTTGTGGGCGGGGCTAAGGCCCCCAACGTCCGGACCCTCGCGGGCTCCCAGTCGAAGTCCCGGTCCCAGAAAGGGGGACCGGGTAAAGTGAGGCGAGGCGAAGTCGAGGCGGGGCTCCCATGTGAGTGAGGAGAGCCCCGCGTGCCGCCTAGAGCGTCCAGAGCAGCCCGGTGAGTGGGGCTGCCTGCGCACATTGTCGGTGCCCAGAGGATCCGGGGAAGATCAGGCACATTGCCGGTGCCTTCCCGCCTGCGGCCTGAAAGGGAGCCCCAGCAAGAGGAGCGGAGTCCACGAAGGAGCCCCGGTGAGTTGGGGCTCTTCATTGCATTTTGGGTGCCGATCGAGGGCACCGGGAGGAGTGACTGTGGGCCCCAGAGCTCCTGTGGGGGACTCCAACGGGTTCCGTTGTGCCAGTGCTTGTTGGCTTCACACAGCTGCACCGCAGTTGCGGGCAGCTGCAACGTTTGGCGCATTCTTTGTGTTGAGGGCCCCAGAGCAGGGCCCCAGGGTGCCAGTGCCCCCCTTTTGTTTCTCAGTTGCGCCGCCGTAGCGGGCAACTGCAACATTGGGGTACTTTTGTTTTTAGAATCCCAGTGGGGACCCAGAGGGCACAGTGAGTGCCAGTACCCACATTTTTGCCTGCACAGCTGCACCGCAATTAGCGGCAGCTGCCACGTTTAGGCTGTGCATCTGCGTACTTTTACTTCGCTGCATTTGCAGCCAGCCCGGACATTCTGGACATTGGGCGTTTGAGCCCCTGTGAGAGAGGCCAGTTGGCCCGGGGCCAGTTTCCGTGTGTGGTGCCCCCGTTTGGGGCACTCTGTGTTCCTGCTAATTGTTGCCTAAAGTGGTTAGGCTTATGCTTATGAGATTATTGCCTACTATGTTCTAGGCCTAATGTGAGGATAATTCTGAGGTCAGATCTTTACCAGTAGTAACTGGTTGTGTGCCATTTTGGTTTACTATTTGTGCTACATTTACCATTTGTGATTTGTGCTGGTTTTGACAGTGGCCCAATTGGCCCTGTCATGTGTAAATAATCCCCTGTAAATACTGCCTGGTGCCCGTTGGCACAGTGTACATTGTGTGATTATGATCTAATGTGGTTATTATAATACATAGGCTATTTTTATATATAACCTTGTGTGGAGTTCCTTTTGTGGTGTGCCTAGTGTGTTGCTGCTGTGAGAGTGTGTTGCGCAAACGCTTTACACATTGCCTCCGGGATAGGCCTGACTGCTCGTGCCAAGCTACCAAGGGGGTGAGCAGGGGTTATCTTGGGTGTGTAACTCCCTTGCCCTGACTAGAGTGGTGGTTTCTGCCTGGCTTTGGCGCAAGCCTTAGCCAACCAGAAATCCCATTTCTAACACTTATGATAAACACGGAACATCTCAAATTCTTCCTGCCCAAAACATTAAGCTGGCTCCACAGCGGCAGCCTTGGTGTTGGAGTGACAAAATGTAGGGTTCAGGAGCTCACAGACTCCTGGCTAAGCCAAAAAGCTCCTCCTATATCTGTCAAGAGGTCCATGGCATATATGACACCATCAGCCCATCCAGCCCTTTTTCCCAAACCCATGTAGCATTCCTGGATTTGCGGTTTTGCACTTAACATTGTAAATATGGGTTCAAAAACCGCAGCATGCATGATGTTAAAAAGTCAGGAATAGCTGTAGATGTTAAGTATGCCATTTGCCAACTATGTATTCTACTCTGGAGGATAATATGGGAGCTGGTGTTGTCCATCTAGGGAAAAGTCTTGGCTAGGGAATTATGTCCAATTTATTCCCCTAGCAATAGATAGAATTGCAATGTATGAACCAAAATTTAACAACTGATGGCGTTTCTGTCAAGATTGAGGCATTTCTGTCAGGATTGAGGCAGATTTATCCAGAGGACCTCTGATCAAAAGTTAAAATCGCCAATGGTTCATAAACCGAGGAAAGTGCACTAATACTGAAATTCCATTGTACAAGGGCAGTGTCATATCTTGCGAAATTCAGAGTTTTTATTTTAATAAGGGGATTTCTTCGTATTAGTGCCACTAATTAAAACTGTAGATGCGTTATTTAGAAAACTATAGTTGGTTGGTAAGCAATTGAGTAAAAAACAACCTGTCTCATCATAATGTGGAAACCCCTTTTCCAAGGTCTGCATTTATCTTGCTGTGTCTTCTTCACAGGGATACCTAAGACCACAAGGTTTGTCAAGAGTATGAGACCTTCTATTGTCTGTGCCTATGATTCGGGTGTGCAAAACTGAGTATTTTTCCCATGAAACTGGATAAACATTACAAACAAATTATGCTTTTAGAGCAAACTGTTATTTGCCTCTATCTCGGTGTCTTTTTCCACATGGACGCACACTTCACATTAAAAGAAGGCACACCAGATACCAGCGGGGACTGGTTCGAGCACAGAATGTCTCTTGGCAAGAAAATTTCTACCTGAATCTCCAGTGTTAAAAAATTATGCAAAATTGCCTATTGCAAAACGTCAAGAATTTTGCATAGGTCTAATTATGTGAATTTCGCTGGCGTAATTAAAATGTTGCCAATACGTGGTCTAAACATTATTCCCAGAGGTGGTGTCTAGGCACTCTGACTGTTATCCTACAGAAACAGAAGGCTTGAGTGCCCTCCAGAAGACTATCCTGTATCCTGGTAATTGGCATCAGTAGTGCACCTATCAGTGCAGTTAAGGAAGTGGAAGCTAGGACTTATCATTCCCCGCGTCCCTGATGGGTTTTGCCGTGATTATAGGGACCCCTGATGTGGAGGCAGCAGGCAGGACTCACCAGCCACCAATAAAGATGCAATGGGCAAGACTCATTGGCATCTGTATAGGTATACAGTAGTGAAGGCTCGTTGGCTCCTGAGGATGATACAGAAGTTAGTACATGCAGTTAAACTTTGGCAGAGCCAATAGGACTCGCCTTTTACACCTAATGGCTTTGTTCTTGTGCCAAGAAAGAAAATGCGTTTTGCTGATGCTGCAGAGCATCAGCAAATAAAAAGAAGCAAAAGGTGACATAATGTAACTGCTGTTGCCAGCCGTGTTATTCTGTAAGCGTGCCTGAATCACCATGCATGCTCATTCCTACAGGATGATGCAGTGAAAACAAGGAAGGCTTGGGTCCTGTACTCCCCAGACTGGACCACCCAAATATTGAAATCACAGAAAGGTGTCAAGGGAGGTTTATTTTAAATATTTGCGATAAACCTGAGACCACTAATTCTGAGGTTTATGAGCATTTATTGCTTGAATGAGAGGAGCAAGATGATTTTCTAACTGCTTTCACATGGCTGAAACAAAAGGAAACAGTCAGGATTATTGCAGAAGAAATTCACGGCGACGCGCCCGCGAGCTCTAACTACATTTCATGAGTCTCAATATCCTGGACCGTTTTTAAATCATTATCAAGAGCTTCCACACACCCATAAAATTTAAGCCTCGATTAATACTATGAATTGAAGAACAGATAATGGACATCTGTCTGCAGCATAATTGAGAGCCAAAACAAAACCAAGTCCGAGTCCTGAAGAGAATACCGGAATTGTTGGGGATTCGAAACGCGTTGGCTGTTGAGTGTGGGGGAAGGTAGAACAGGGTGTGCCACGAGGGGACTGAATAGAAATGATTTCCCCCTTTTTCTAGGTTGTCAACACCCTTAAGTAGGATATGCATCCCCACCCTCCCACAGGCAGAACAGTAGACATGTGTCTTTGAATGAGCAATTGTCCGCCTTGTGTTTTCAGTGCAAATGCAGGACTGGTTTAATTTCAGGCTGGCACACATAATTTATCGATGTTTGTCTTGTGATCATTGGTTTGATGTATATATTTTTGTCACAAATAACGTTTGGTATTAGTATGTGTTGTATATATTGTCTCACAAAAGAAATGGTTCTAAATCACGCATACAAATGTGTTGCAATTGTGTGATTTACTAATGTGGTGTTTCCTTTTAAAAGACAAGTCCAATTGATTTATGAATGTCTTTTTGAATTATCAAAACTAAGCAGAATAAATGCTCATAAACCTCAGAATTAGTGGTCTCAGGTTTATCGCGAATATTTAAAATAAACCTCCCTTGACACCTTTCTGTGATTTCAATACAGGATGATGCAGGCACCATTTTCCTTTTTGTATTTACCAATCCAGCATGGTGACACTACTTAGATAGGCAAATACAAAAATATTTTTCAGTGCAAAAGCACAAAATAAAAAACAAGAAAAGAACCAAGGGTTTTGAGCAGGGCGAACTGGCCGTACCGGGCTTCGGGCGTTTCCCCGGGAGGCTGTAAGGGTGGGGGCCGGTTCTGCAGCGGTGGGGGCTGGTTTTGTTACTAGGGGCCGGTTTTGCAGTGGTGCTGTAATATCGTCCCATAAACAAAAGCAGCAAGCAAGCATTTCCAGCCTCCCGGAGCCAGGCAGTGCTTCTCCAGGGGCTGTTCCTAGAAAATTGCCAGGGCTCCTTTGGGTTCCCAGTCCAGCCCTGGTTTTGAGGGGCAACTGAGGAGCGGGTGGGGGGGATTTGATCTGGGTTATAGGGGAAAAGTAGAACACAAGGGAGAGAGCAACACAGGTGGCAGGGGAGAAAAACAATGGAGAAAAAAGCATGGAGCACAGAGGTGTGAGGAAGAAAACAACAAGGAGGAAAGGGGAGAAGCACACCAGAGAGGGAGCACCACACGAGGGAGACAGCAACAAGGAAAACACATGCACTTTTATGGAGTACTTAAACAAAAAGGAAAAAGTAATTCCTTAAAAGTGAGCAGTGGAGGTTATAAAAGTCAGCCAATCAAAATGATGTTAAAGAGGCAATGCTCCAGGGGAGGGACAAACACAAGAAAAGGAAGGCAAGCCATCGAAAAAGAAGCAGGCAAATGAAAGTGACAATAAGGTCAACCAATGGTAAGCAATGGGTGGTAAGTCATAATAGGTCTTTTACAACCAGAGAAGATAGTGTCTCATAAGGGACACCTAAATATAATTGGGCCGCTGATACGGATACAGATGCCAGGACTCAATGGACCCCTGATAAATTCACTTTTTCCCTAGTAACTTCTGGACTTACTTTGACTTGCCCCATGATGAACTCTGCTTTGACCAGCCCAGTGCTGTGTCGTATTGGGCCGGCAACGATTGACCCTCATTTTATCTGCCCCTGCTAATCTCAACTTTGATCCTCCTTTCACCACACTGGTGTACTTGTGTTTTCCTGCCACTGGTGCACTCAACTTTGAGCTGCCACGGAAAGACCTTCCTCTTCCAATCCACCTAGAGCTCACCTTTCAACAGACCCTGAAACGCTCACCTTTCTCCAGACCATGGCGGAGCACTGATGAGCTCACCTTTCCTGGGCCCTGATATACTCACCTTTCACCATACCCAGATACTACTTCTGAGGGGCTCAAGTTTCACCAGGCCTTGATCCTCTCAACTTTCTTCAGATGTAGGCAGGATCAGTACTGGATTCACATTTGGCCAGATCCGGATCTACTCCCCTTTCACCAGGCCCTGGCAGCCAGAGGGCCCCTGGTGTGCTCGCCTTTCACCAGGCCCTCTTACTCTCACCCTCCACCAGCCCTGGCAGGGCACCCAATAGCCTCACTCATAACCTTGCCCTAAAAACTCGTGTTAACCCGCCCCTTATTTACTCCCGCTTTTCGGAGACGTGCGGAGCTGTCACCTGTCCGGGGTCTATTCTCAGGAGCCCAGGTCCTCACTTAACGCAGGCTGTTATTTGGGGTTTGAGCTGGGCCAGGCGCCTTCTGTTCTAACGGCCTGGCAGGGTCAGGCAGCGCTGTGTCTGCACCAGGAATGTTAGAAATGCTCACAGTCTAAATATAAGCTGTTTTTGTCGACCCGGCTCTTGGCTCGGGCCGGTTATTTTGGAACATAACAATTTAAATCGTTTGGAAATGGATTTCCTTTTAAAACTTAAAAATGACATTTTAATGAGCTATTAATACATGTTCGACTTTCATGAGCTGCCTATAAACATGACTTAAGACAACAATGGATTTTCCATGCATCATGTAGCTATGAACAGAAGGGAGGGAGGAAAAGGAAAAGGGGGTGAGCGAGCAAAGGTGCAGGGAGTTAAGGAAGGGTGAGAGAAGGGAGAGAGGGGCAGGTGGGAGGCCGGGAAGCAGAGCAAGTATGTAGAGAAGGGAAGAGAGAAGAAGGTAGAGGAGATAGAGAAGTCATAAAAGTTACTGAAAGGAGAGGGAGGGCAGAAAAATAAGCAATGAGAGCAAAACGGCTGTATGGCAGACAAAAAGCGAAAATGAGAAAAGGGGTGAAAAAGGAGAGAGGACAAATAAGCAAATACAGGAGAAGTGAGAGAAGGGAGAAGGGGTTTGAGAGATAAGATAGAAAAGGACAAAACTAAAAGGGTGATAGGTTGGAGGCAGGGACAAAGGAGTGATGAGAGTCCACATCAAGACATGGCAACCACAGCCACCTGGGAGGGAACCCACGGAAGGCCCTTGTGGAACCCCTTTGAGTGACAGACTGTTGCCCTCATCCCATTTCTGCTCCGCATCCTGTGGTTGAACTTCCTGAGTGGTGGCCAAACCCCCATCTGACGACTGCCTCCTAATTAGTCCTGCTATCTACCCCCACCTGCTTTACTGGGACCCTGACTAAGTGTGACTTCGGCCGCGGGCTGCCTTGTAACTGGGGGGAGGGCTGGTTATCTCCAATCTGTGGGCGTAGGGTAGTCGGTGTGAGTTGGAGGGTGGAGGGAGGCTTGGGCCACAGGGTCTGCAGTGTGCTATCAACTGACCTGCCAGGTATCATTTGCACTGCATTATGGTGCTGTGTGCATATGTGTGCAAGCACATTCCGTACGAATTTCCGTACTGATTTCCGTTGTACCACGTATCGGTGCTGAGTGAGTGTGTGTGTGTGAGTGGGAGTGACAGTCTGCGGACCGCGGTATAATTAACTTCTACCAATCATACACACATTTATGTCCTGTGTGACGCTTGGAGCCTGTGGATAGGAGAAGCTAAGTTTACAACATGTCAGGGAAAAAATATTTGTAATATTGTGTCTGCAAGGTGCTTACATTCAGGGGTGAATTACACTCATGAAGCCCGCTGCTACAAGGAAAAGGGGCAACGTGGTAATGTAGAAGGGAGTGCTTGAAGGCGGGGTAAGGGGGGCGTTGTACATGATGGAGAGGAGGAGAACCTGGCTATTAGGCGGTTGGGGGCTGTATTGCAAAGTTTAGGCCTTTTCCTGGGCTGGTGTTCAGTGGAGGTGAGTCCTCAGTGCAGCATTTAGTAACAAGGAAGCAAGACCATTCACCCTCACCCCCCATATTCTGATTCTTACACATAGTCCCCTTTTTACTTACTTTCCGATTAATTTTCTGATCGTCTCTTTTGTTCCACATACAGTTTTTAATGGTCCCTTTCTTTTCCACTCACACTCTCCTACATTCTCCTTCACACCGTCACGTCCGTCGCCTCACCTTAGGGCCGGATCTAGAGCGGTGTGACTGGTGCAGCCACACCTGGCGCTGACCTCGGGAGGAACCACTGTGTTGAGAAATAACACAGGTTTAACAAGCATTGGCAAAGCTAATAGATCTCATCTATGCAAGAGCTATTGGCTTTGCCAATATGTTTTATCCATGTTGTACACCAGCGTGGCTGCTGTTCAGCATGGCTAAAAGTAAGTGGGGTAAATGAGAGTGGAGTAGAGTGGCGTAGATTGGAGTGGCACGGAGTAGAGTGGAGTAGTGTGTCGTAGAATAGAGTGGAGTAAAGTGGCATAGAAGGAGTAGCTTTTTTTTTTGTGCAGATTTATATAGCATGAACTCAACCCGAAGGTATTGGAGCGCTTTACATGAGCACCAGATACGTTACACAAGGACACATTCATTTTTTTGGTAGGCGCAGGGAGATTAAGTGATTTGCCCAGAATCATAGGATGCTGACCTGACGCCGAGGCTCGAACCCGGTTCCCCAGCTCCAAAGTCGGCAGCTCTAGCCGTAAGGCTACATGCTTACAATGTCATAAGGTGGAGTAGTGTTGTAAAGTGGCAGAGTGGAGTAGAGTGTTGTAGAGTGGAGTAGTGTGTCAGAGTAAAGTAGAGTTTAATGGAGTAGAGCGTCATAGAGTGGAGTATCGTAGAGTGGAGTGTTGTAGATTGGAGTGGCCTAGAGTGAATTGGCGTAAAGTACAGTCGTGCAGAGTAGATTGGCGTAGAGTGCAGTGGCATAGAGTGCATTCGTTTTGAGTAAAGTGGTGTAGAGTGCACTGGCGTACAGTGCAGTGACGTAGAGTGGCGTGGAGGGCAGTGGCATAGAGTGATGCAGAGTAGAGTGCAGTGTCTTAGAGTGCAGTAGCATAGAGTAGATTGTTCCATAGTAGAGGGTAGAGTGGAGTGGTGCAGGGTACAGTGCAGAGGTGTAGAGTGCAGAGGTGTAGAGTAGAGTGGTGCAGAGTGCTGTGGCACAGAGTAGAGTGGTGTAAAGTGCAGTGGCGTGGAGTGCAGTGGTGCAGAATATATTTTAGTGGAAAGGACTGATTCAGAGCGTAGTGGCATAGAGTGCATTGGCGTAGAGTGCAGTACAGTAGCATAGAGTTGAGTGGTGCAGAGTAGAGTGCCCTGGCATATAGTGTAGTGGCATAGGTGAGAGAGTTGCAAAGGAGAGTGGTGCAGAGAGCAGTGGCACAGAGTGCAGTGGTGCAGAGCAGAGTGGTGCTGAGTTGAGTGACGGGGAGTGCAGTCTTGCAGAGTAGAGTGTCGTGGAGTGCAGCGGCATAGAGTAGAGTGGTGCAGAGCAGAGTGGTGCAGACTAGAATGGTGCAGAGAGCAGTGGCATAGAGAACAGTGGTGTAGAATAGAGTGGCGCAAAGTGCAGTGAGATAGAGTACAATGGTGTAAAGAGGCATAGCGTGCAGTGGCATAGCATGCAGTGGCTAAGAGAAGAGTGGCATTGAGATCAGTGGCGAAGAGTGCAAGTGGCGCAGGGTAGAGTGGGACAGAGTAGTGTGGTGCAGAGTGGAGTGGTGCAGAGAGCAGTGGCGTAGACTACAGTGGTGCAGAGTAGGATAGAGTGGCCTAGCATGCAGTGGCGTTGAGTGCAGTGGCGTAGGGTGTTGCAGAGTAGAGTACAGTGGTGCAGAGTAGTTGGCATAGAGTGTAAAGGCGTAGAGTGCATTGGTTTTGAGTAAAGTGGTGTTTAGTGCATTAGCATAAAGGGTAGTAGTTTAGAGTAGAGTGGCGTAGAGGGCAGTGGCATAGAGTAGAATGATAAATGAGTAGAGTAGAGTGGTGTAGAGTGGCACAGCTTAGAGTGCAGTGGTGTAGAGTTAAGTGGCAGAGTGCAGTTTTGAAGAGTAGACTGTCATAGGGTGCAGTGGTGTATAGTAGAGTGGCGTAGAGTGCATTGGCCTGGAGTGCAGTGGTGTAGAGTGGTGCATAGTAGAGTGGCGTAGAGAGCAGTGGCGTAGAGTACAGTGGTGGAGAGTAAAACAGACTGGCGTAGAGTGCAGTGATGTCGAGTACAATGGCATAGAGTGCAGTGGCTGAAAGAGTTGTAGAGTATAGTGGTGTAGAGTGCAGTGGTGCAGAGTAGATTGGCACAGAGTGCAGTGGCGCAGAATGCATTGGTTTTGAGTAACGTGGTGTATAGTGCATTGGCATAGAGTGGAGTGATGCAGAGTAGAGTGGATTGGAGCAGAGTAGAGTGGAGTGGAGCAGAGTAGAGTGGAGTGGCGCAGAGTAGAGTGGATTGGAGCAGAGTGGAGTGGTGCAGAGTGGATTGGAGCAGAGTAGAGTGGAGTGGCGCAGAGTAGAGTGGAGTGGCGCAGAGTAGAGTGGAGTGGCACTGAGGGGAGTGGCGCAGAGTAGAGAGGAGTGGAGTGGAGCATAGTAGAGTGGAGTGGCGCAGAATAGAGAGTAGTGGCGTAGAGTGGAGTGGCACTGAGGGGAGTGGCGCAGAGTAGAGAGGAGTGGATTGGAGCAGAGTAGAGTGGAGTGGTGCAGAGTAGAGTGGATTGGAGCAGAGTGGAGTGGCACAGAGTGGAGTGGCGTAGAGTGGAGTGGCATGGAGGGGAGTGGCGCAGAGTAGAGAGGAGTGGAGTGGCGCAGAGTAGAGTGGAGTGGCACAGAATAGAGAGGAGTGGAGCAGAGTAGAGTGGAGTGGCGCAGAGAAGAGAGGAGTGGCGCAGATTAGAGTGGAGTGGCGCAGAGTGGAGTGGCATAGAGTGCAATAGCACTGAGGGCAGTGAGGCTTAGTGCAGTGGCATAGAGTAGATTGTTTCAGAGTAGAGTGGAGTGGTCCATTGTAAAGTACAGTGTCATAAAGTAGAGTGGTGTAGAGTGCAGAGTAGATTAGAGTGGCGTAGAGTGGATTGGCATAGAGTGCACTGGCGTAGAGTGGAGTGTCATAGAGTGCAGTGTTGCAGTGTAGAGTGGCATAGAGTGTTGTAGAGTGCAGAGGTGAAGCGTACAGTGTTGCATAGTAGAGTAGTGTGGAGTAGAGTGCATTGGCATAGAGTAGAGTGGTGCAGAGTATAGCAGGTAATAGCAAGTGGCGTAGAGTGGAGTGGTGCAGAGTAGAGTGCAGTGATGCAGTGTGGACTGGAGTGGTGTGTAGTGGTGCAAAGTAGAGTGGAGTGGCATAGATTGGAATACTCGTGGTGTGGTGGCACACTGCTATTACAGACAACACATCTTAAATTGAAATGACCATTACCTTTGCACAGACATACAGTTTTACAGATAAAAGTATACAGCATACAAACGATAATGTGTGGAAATGTCATCAACTAGTGTATTGAGTTGTTTTGTATTAAAATATTTGTTCCCACCACACTACAGAATTGTCATAAACTGTGCTTCCTTTGTGCTTTTCTAATCCTGATATTTTCTGTAATACCTGCACAGTTCATTTACAGACATTTAAAGTTTGTGGAAGTGTGTACAATGTTTTTTTTTCTAGCACACAACAAACACTCCTCCAGTAGCCAGAATGATTGTTACATAAATCCTCTCACTTTGAAGTCAGAGAACAAAAACGTCAACACCAAGCTCTCGAGAAGACAGGGCCTGATATTTGACCTCTGTCTTTGAATGCACAGCAAATGTGACAAGATAAGAACAAGATTTAGAGGCCTTTTTACAGAAATCCAGTACTGGTGGAAGAATACAGTAAACAGAATTTTGGGCAAGGGAAGGGACGAACTCAAGCTGGACAGCCTAAAACAAATAGAGCCAACAATTAGAAAGCAAGCAAATGTGAGTTACAAACCACAAAGCCAATGATAAGCAATGGGCGGAATGATTTCCCAGGGAAGCTTTCCGAATGTCCCCAAGATGTCATTAGCAAACCGGAAAGCTGGTCTGTCTGGTAGGCTTCGACCTAAAAAGGACCTGCTGCAGAGTTCCTTGTGTGTCCAGCAGTTTTCAAGCAACAATAAAATTGTCAAGAAAACTCTGGTGACTAATGTTCCTGCTGGAGAGAGATGGGAGTTTGTCTAGTGGCTGTCTCCACTCAAGATAAAGTAGCGCAGAGGGTTAATGTGCCTGCTGCCAAGAACGTGTACCACGCAAATCACTGAACTGTATTTTATGGGGATCACCCAGTAGATTACTGCTTTTGTCACAGAGATTCTTTTGTTACTTGCAATTCATAAGTTGCAACCCTAATAAAGCACAGTGAGCTGCCATCAAAGAACTGCATGCAAACTGCATGGTATAGGTTACAATCTTATGTTTTCCCCCCCAGTCTTTCATTATCCTAATGTTGCTAAGAAGAGTTCATCTGGTTAGAAATACATTCTCATTAGTAAAGCCAACCACTGTGGTACATTTTAAATCCTGACTTTGTGCTTCTTCACACCAAACACTCTTAAAATATATTGCCTACTAGTATCAGTGATGTGTGACTCCTACACTTTGTAATCCTCATTGTCTACATTTCCTACAGGCTGATTTACACACGTATGATTCATTGGCTCTGTATTATGTATATGGGATGTAAAGTGGTAGCCCTATGGAGAGATGAGGGGCACTGGTGACACACAGTATTGAGGGAATTCGATGAGAAGGGGGTTTTTGGGGGGGCGGCGCCAACAAAGTTTGTCACACCGCGCTTTGAAAGAGCTCTGTCCCCGGCCCCGCTAATCTGACACAATCCTGCTGTGCACCGCATTAACAGACTGCCTGAACCCACCTCCGCCCCGCCAAGTCCTGCGCGCAGCTGAGGCATATATGATGAGCTCGAAAATCAGCCCTGCTCCCATCCTGAAAGCGCCATAACGAGAGAAACAAGACTTAGCCTACCTTGGTGGCGCGAATTCACCCTGGCTGGACAACAGAGCTCTGAGGTTCTCCGAGCAACCCTGGGAGGAGCAGACGGGGGACCCATCGAGGCACATTGGTGAGCGTGACCACGGTGGCGAAGTCTGCGGGCCCCCAGTGGAGCCGCTGGAGACAGGAGAGGGCGTGCCCTGCACAGTGACACTGGAGTCAAGAACACTGGGAGCCGGCTGTTATGTCGCAGCGGTGACGGAACCGCGGCGACTGAGAGGGTGCCCCCATCAGTATGTTTCCTAAGGGGGAATCCATTAGTGTCTCCCCGTTGTGACTGGACAGCATGGTCTGGTCCAGTCACGTGATGCAGATGTAATAAAAGCGTCTACCGCGCCACTGACGTCACTGGACGGGTGTGCGCGGTAGCCATCACTACAGTTAACAGTGGCTCCGAGTCTTTATTATTCAAGGCCCAAAACATACCAGTTGGTGGTCCCGCGAGGTAGTGCCTAGCCCGGCACCATCAACATAACACTGGCGACGAGCGCGGGCGTGTTCCCGTCGCGTTCCGGTACAGAGGCGGCCGCGTGAGGCTGGAGGAAGCCCCGCGGTGCTCGTGCCCCTGTATCTGCCTGCTACTGTCCGACGTGGGAGGCGTCTGCACCGATCAATCAGGTGGGCCGCATTTCGCTGCTGAAGCGTGCGCTGTGCTTCACAGCTGCGGTGGCTCCAACCTGTGTTGTGTCCCCGTCTCAGGGCCTGCACGGTGTGAAGGACTGCGCGCATGCGCCGTGGCCTGGTGCGGAGAGCGGAGTCATGGAAGGCCGCACGGCAGCACTTCCACACGTGGCGCTGCCCCCAGTGGTGAATGCAGGTACTGCAGGAGAGCAACTCAGCAGAGACACAGAGGCACTGGTGTCTGAACGTGCTGCAGGGTGACAGACAGCTGACTCAGGCAGAAGCAGTTGGGGTGAATGGTGCATGCAGCCAGCCTGATCTGTGTCAAGGGGGCTGCAGTGGAGTAACTGACCTGTGGCCGGTGGAGACAATCTCGGCCTCATCTACCTCTCATAGGAGAGAAGGATAGTGTTCGACGACCCAGCACCCACTCTACAGCCCACCAAAATCACGGTCTTCGCGTATGGACAGGACAAACCGCTAGAAATGAAAGGAAAATTTAAGACCACCGTCACCCATGAAGACAAGTCAGTCAGTACCATGGTGTACGTCACGAAGGATGGACAAGGCATGCTCCTAGGATGCAGGGCCGCAGAGGATCTTGGCATCGTATCATTTGCATTTGGTATCCATCAAGAGTCAATCCAGCACATACTCCAGGAGTTCGCATCCGTCTTTGAGGGCATCGGAAAATACAAAGGAAAGGAGATACACCTGCACATTGACAAGACCGTGCAACCCGCGGCCCTACGACACCGCCGCGTGGCTTTTCATCTGCGACCGTTGGTAGAGCAAGAGCTACTCAAACTGGAACAGGCAGGCATAATTGAAAGGGTGTCGGGTCCCACGCCGTGGGTTTCTCCAATTGTTGTAGCCCGAAAACCGAAGCAACCCGGAACCGTGAGGATATGTGTCGATATGAGATTACCGAATGCAGCCATCAAAAGAGAGCGACACATCACCCCGACTATTGATGACTTAATCGGAGAAATGGCCGGGGCGTGCTGGTTCTCAAAGCTCGATCTGCGATCAGGGTACCACCAACTAGTCCTTGATCAGGCGTCAAGAAACATCACGACCTTCTCCACTCACGTAGGTCTTCGCAGGTATACCCGTCTAAGCTTCGGGATATCAAGCGCGGCCAAAGTATTCCAGAATGTAATCTGCGAACTGATCATGGACATTCCGGGAGTCATCAACATGAGTGATGACATCATGATACACGCCAAGTCAATCCCTGAGCAGCACTCTCGACTGGTTCAAGTTCTCCAGAGGATCAAGGATGCAGGACTAACACTACATAGAGAGAAGTGTGAATTCTTTAAGAACAAATTGCAATTCTTCGGTTATACCTTCTCGGCTGATGGGGTGAACCCGGATCCTGACAAGGTCAGAGATATTAAGAATGCACCAGCCCCCGTGAACGTCACAGAAGTCCGCAGCTTCCTGGGCATGGTGAATTACTGCGGGCGGTTCATCAGAGACCTCACTACCCTCACTCAGCCCCTGAGGGATCTCACCAAAGACTCGGTCCCCTGGGCATGGGGAGAACCACAAGCAAAAGCGTTCCAAGACGTCAAAAATGCCCTATCTGCGGCCACCACTCTGGCGTTTTTTGACCCCCAAAAGCTCACACTGGTTGCAGTTGACGCAGGTCCAAAGGGACTGGGCGCGGTCCTCATGCAGCGCCGCACGGTGGAAGACGACTGGGCCCCAGTGGCCTTTGCCAGCCGCTCCCTCACGAACACAGAGCAGCGGTACTCTCAGATTGAGAAAGAGGCCATTGCGGTCCACTGGGGATGCCGCCACTTCCATCTGTATGTCTACGGCAAACCGTTTGTGGTAGCCACTGACCACAAACCCCTTCTGCCTCTATTCTCCGGCACGTCATCCAAGCCGCCGCCGAGGATAGAAAAGTGGATGCTACAGCTGCAAAATTACAACTGTCGAATTGAATATCAACCGGGGAGCCGCAATCCCGCGGATTACTTGTCACGCCATCCGAGGAGTGCAACAGCTCAAGAGGAAGCGGAGGCTGCAGACACGGAGGAATATGTCCGATGTATCACGGAGAGATCATGTCCCATTCCTCTCTCCATGAATGATCTAAAGCAGGAAACAGACAAGGATGAGTGCCTGCAAAGAGTCAAACAGGTGGTGAAACATGGCAACTGGCACAAGGCCAGAGAAGAGTGGAAGAGACTGACGGAAGGGGCTCGCAGAATACTGGAGAGCTTATATCACGTACGTGAAGAGTTGGCAGAGGACAATACCGGGTGCCTCATGAGAGGACACCGGCTGATAATTCCTTCGTCTTTGACTGACCGAGTCATTCAGCTGGCACATAGTGGACATCAGGGAATGGTTAAGACCAAGTCATGACTGAGAACCAAGGTGTGGTTCCCCCTGATGGACGAACTCGTTGAGGCCGCCGTCCGGGAATGCCAGTGGTGCCAAGTAACTGGGGCAAACCCCAAACCTGCTCCTGTGATCACAGAACCGAGGCCCCCTCGGCCATGGCTAAGCGTGAGTCTGGATTTCGGAAGTCTACCGGATGGAAGGCACACTTTCGTGGCTATTGATGACTACTCCAAGTATCCGGAAATTGAGATTGTGAACACCCTAAGTGCCGCTGAGATAATCCCGAAGTTGGAAAAGGTAATAGCAACGCATGGCATTTTTAAAGAACTTAAAACTGACAATGGGCCGCCGTTTCAAAGCCAGGAGGTCGCAACATACTTGGCCTCGCTGGGCATCAAACATAGGAGGATTACTCCGCGCTGGCCGCAGGCCAATGGGGAGGTGGAGAGATTTATGCGGACTTTAAATAAGGTCATCCGCATAGCCCATGAACGTCACAACCCCTGGAGCTAGCTCTCTTCACATTCCTGAGAAATTACCGCCAAACTCCTCACACCACAACGGGTCTGGCTCCCGGACATTTGTCAATGGGCCGAGTGGTCATGGACTCAATTCCGCATCATCCTCAATGGTGCCCGGAAAGCCCGGATGATCGCCGGATTGATGATCAAAGGCGCAGGCTGCACGAGCAGGTCAGTCAGCGCCGTGGAGCTCGTCAGGTCCATCTGCAGCAAGGAGACAAGGTGTTGCTCAAGAACCGTTCAACGAAGAGCAAGTTTCATCTTCCATATGAGAAGCGCCCCTGGACTGTCATTAGTGTGCAAGGTACGCGAATAATGGCTCGGAGGGGCAGAGAAATTGTGACACGGAACGTGTCCCACTTCAAGAAATGTCATTTTGCGGAGGCTCCTGCGACGGACCCGGGAAGGAGTGCCAAGTACATGTCCCGGTCCAACATCAGATCCTCCCTGGAACACTGGAAGAAATGGAGGGAGCGTCGCCCCCGATACCTGTGATGGACACTCGCCTATCAGGGGACAGTGATCCCAGGGTAGTAGGGCATGATGGAATGCCTGAAAGCTCAGAAGAGTCATTGCCCCCACCATCGAGTGAGGCTGCGGGAGTCGAGTCCAGTGGGCGGGGATGTTCCCAGTATCAGCTCCGACGCAATCCTGAGCCAACCAAGAAGTTGAGAGACTATTTCACGTAAGACTGTTCTTTTGTATTTTTGGTTCTGTTTTTGGGAGGAATGTTATGTCGCAGCGGTGACGGAACCGCGGCGTCTGAGAGGGTGTCCCCATCAGTATGTTTCCTAAGGGGGAATCCATTAGTGTCTCCCCATTGTGACTGGACAGTATGGTCTGGTCCAGTCACGTGATGCAGATGTAATAAAAGCGTCTACCGCGCCACTGTCGTCACTGGACGGGTGTGCGCGGTAGCCATCACTACAGTTAACAGTGGCTCCGAGTCTTTATTATTCAAGGCCCAAAACATACCAGTTGGTGGTCCCGCGAGGTAGTGCCTAGCCCGGCACCATCAACATAACACCGGCCACGGTGCACCCTGATTGTTTGGGGTGGCCCGCTGGCCCGACGATCGGTCAGGTGGAGGCCCCCTGCCCAGCACTGCAGAGCGGACATTGTGATGACGCCAGACGGGTATAGGACGATGCCCTCCCTCTGGGGAGTTGCAGAGAGCTGCCTGTTCCTAGGGCCAGCGCCGAGGAATATATGTTTCAAATGCAGCGCCCCATGTGGGGTACCCACATGGAGATCCTGGAGAGCAGACAATGAAGCGGAAGGTGAGCAGTGGGGGCTGGGGCTGCCTGGGCCAACTACGAGTGCAAGCCCAGAAGCGGGCGGCAGCTGGTGCGGTGAGGCAGCAGCTCCTGTGGGGGCTGTCAGGTGCTCCATGTGCCTGGGTGCGGCACCCCCTACCCTCTACTGCTTGAGACCTGAAAAACAAGACATTTAGCCTGCAATCCGCTACGCGAGCTGACGAAGCTCTGACACTGTGGTGGTCTGCAGAGGCCCCGGCCTGACTACAGTTACCTACCACCACCTGAAGCATTTGGCGGCCGCTGGGGAGCCCCGGCGGCTTTCTATTGATGAGTCATCTGAGGCCTGTGGTGGTGCCTGGAGGGGAGTGGTGAGGCGAGGTGACTCCTGACTCTGGAGCTGTGCATTGCCTGGGTCTGGGGGCGTAATGCTGCTGGCTGCCACTGGACCGCGCTGCATTGGGCCTATTTGGACTGAGGAAGTGTACGTGCAGAGGAAACTTTGTCTTGGGCAGATGCCCACAGTCAACCTGTAGACAACATCCTCTTTGTAAGACAAGGTGGGTTGGTGAATGTGATTGCGCCTGGAGGGCAGTCCTGACTCTACACAGACGGGCCCTGCACGTGGCAGGCGACAGGGGCACCATGGGGAAAGATAAGACGGCCAGGACTACACAGTCCAACAAAATCAACAACTATACCCAGGCCGCTGCACGGGCGGGAAGCGCTGGTGAGGTGCACACCTAATCTGTCGAACACCCACCTGTGACAGTCCAACCGAAGGAGCCCACATTATCCGACCTTATGGCAGCCATCCAGAGCACGCGAACGGAACTAGTCACTAAGATAGATTCCATGGCTATTGATGCTACCTTGCAATGGGTAGACCTGCAGGGGGTTGCAGACCGAGTGACTACTGCGGAGGGAGCTGTGGCAGACTTGCAGTCGGAGGTGGTGGCCCTTAGCGAGACGGTGTCCTCCCTATAAAAGTTGACTATCCGCCTAGAGGACCAAGTCGAGGATGCGGAGGGCCGTTCTTGGAGAAACAACCTCCGCTTTGTGGGATTTCCTGAGAAGGCATAGGGACATTCGGCGGAACTGTTCCTCGAGGAATTGATGTTCCCTGCGACGCTCCTGGTGCCACATCAGGGAAAGGTGCACTTCTTCTATTTGGCCGCTGAAGCCTCGGAGTGGGTGGATACGCTACCGGGGCCCCCTTCCCAGACTTCGGGGAGATCAAGATCACATACCCTAATGACTAAACGTAGATTGTCACAACAACGTTGGCGAGCTGCAAGGAATATAAGAACTGGCTCGCAAACTGGGCAGGGACGTATAGAGGTTTGCTCTGATGGAACACTACGCGAAACAAATGCACAGCAGGCAACGCCAAAACTTCATCTAGACAGACAGAGTGGCCGTGAGTATTATACGGACAGCACCGAAGACGGCCATCCATGATCTTCTCCCTGCAAAATATGCTATGTGTGCAGACCAGAGGCAGTGACGGGTGGTGACATGGATGAGAACTCCTGCGAGGTCCATACTAATGGAACTTCATTTACTACACCCTTGTCTCAAGGACATTGCTGGTCTGCCTCTGCTGTTGCGGTATCGGGGATGGGAGTGGTGCCCTGGTCTGGTCCCTGTGTCCTTCAGTTTCCAAGATTGTATGTATTTTCTAGTAAATGGAGGGGACCAGACAGGAACTTCATCAAGATAACACCGTATGGAGGTGCACAGCTCTAACATGTAGGGACCAGTGGTCGTTTGGCTTCGGCTAGGTAGCGGGAGGGGATTCTTTCTTCTAATCTTTCCTTCCCCTGGTGCCGGTCACGGTGCACCGACCCCTAGCATTGCACAACAGTTATCTCAAGTTTTTAGTTTGATATACTCATGAGTTCAGAGTTGGGTATGGGGCGGGACCACTAGTGTCGCTCTTTGTAAGGCGTGGCGGGTTGGTGGTACTGCCCAGGGGGTGGGGGAGTTGTGTGTATGGGAAGTTTTTTTCTTTTTTCAACACAGTGGGGTGGGGGGTAGCTCAGGTGGATGGATGAATGAGGGCGTGACAAGGTGGTGCCTGGTGCTCTGTCTGGGCCAGTTCTTGCAGATAAGTTAGGATGGTGGATATGACACTTAAATTCCTGACGTGGAATGTCAGGGGATTGGCCCAACCCAAGAAACATCAAAGTGTGCATGCATATCTTAAGAGATATCACCTCGCGGTTGCCTTTCTACAGGAGATGCATGTCTGGGGAGACTGTCTCCCAGCACTGCGTAAGTGATGGAGGGGTCAATTGTACGCAACGTCGTACTCGGGGTTCGCATGGGGAACCTTGATCTGGGTGGCTCCAGGGGTGCCGTTTCAACATAAGGGCCACGTAGTCGAAACTGAAGGCCGTTTTGTGATCCTATCTGGAGTACTGGATGGGCGGGATCTCCGTCTAATTTCGGTATATGCTCTGAATGTGGATCATCCACAGTTCTTTACTGAGGTAGCAACAGCAGCAGCCCCATACTTTACTGATCACATACTGCTCGCAGGCGACTGTAATTGTGTGTTAGACTCTACACTGGACCTCAAGCCTCCCAGAGCACACACGAAACCCCACATGACATCAAAGTTGCAGACATTGATGTGAGATTTTGGGTTAAAAGACGCATGGAGGGAAAGGCACCCGAACGCTACAATATTTTCTTGCTATACACCGGCAGCAGGTACATACAGTAGACCAGACTACTTTCTCTCGACTCCAAGCCTCGCAGTTTTGACTTGCGAGGTGACATATCTGGTGAGGTATCTTTCTGACCACTCCCCCCCTGTTACTGTCCCTGGCAAGGGAGCGGCTGTGCCCGGTGGTACCACAATGGTGCATACCCGCGGAGGCGCTGGCGGACCCGCCATTCTTGACCACGGTCCATAAGGCGACTGGTCATTATTTCCAGGAAAACTTGGGAAGTTCTACAAGTAGGGCTCATGACTGGGAAGCGAAGAAAGTGGTACTTCGGGGAGTGTGTATGAATACTTTGTATGGGGTGCAGAAACAACTGCTAGGCGTCCTGGAGCGAGACAAATCCAAGCTATTGGAGGTAGAAAAGATGCTCTCGACACAACCCCCTAGATTGGAAGAGTGGCGCCGCTTATGTAGCGCCATACTTGTTGACAGGCGTAGATTGGAAAAAAACACTTATACGGCCCATAGACAGAGACTCCATGCTGAGGGGAATAAGACGGGGGTACTATTGGCAAGGCAGCAGGACTCCCGGGACCCCATCTTGGAGTTGCGGGACCCAGCGGGCACACTAATTACATCACAAGCAGCTATAAATAAGCTGCTACGACTTCACCTCACTGACAAATATGCAGGAGGAACGGCGACGCTGGTCCTCAGCTGGGTGGGCTTTTTAGCGGAATTAGAATTGCCCTGTCTGAGACCAGAAGATAGGGCCATACTTGAGGCGGCCCTGACTAGGGAAGAGATTCTTGCCTTGCTGAAAAGTCAAAAGCCGGCAAAAACTCCGGGGGCGACGGCCTTCCTGCAGAATTTTATCATAAATCTGCAGACCTGATTTAGATAGGCTGTTGGAGGTATACGGCGAGGCATACAGATTGGGGCACCTCCTAGACACTATGCAAGAAGCACTAGTGGTGTTAGTGTCCAAACCAGGCAAGCCAGTAGACGAGGTGAAGTCTTACAGGCCTCTCTCGATACCAAAATACTGAGTGTCCTGTTGGCGTCCCAAATGCTCCCCCACCTACATACACTTATAAATGAAGATCAATGTGGGTTCATCCCCAAGAGGAGCACCATGTTAAATCTCCATAGGCTCTTTCACGTCCTCCATGCCCCTGAAATACGAGACGGCCCATACGTGCTAGCATTCATCGATATAGAACAAGCATTTGATCCGGTAGTGTGGGCTTATATCTGGTAGGTAATGAGAAAAATGGGGTTTGGGCCAAAATTTATCAGGTGCTGAAAACTACTGTATACTGTGCCAACCGCCAGAGTACGAACTGGTGGCTGTGTCGGAGTCCTTCTCACTATGCCGTGGCACGAGGCAAGGCTGCCCCCTATCACCGCTATTATTTGCGGTGGCAATGGAACCACTTGCGGTGTTGTTACGACGTAGGCTTGCGCAATGGGGAATCAAGGTGGGGAGAACTATGCATATATTATCACTCTACACTTATGACGCCTTGGTGAATCTGCAGTAACCGGCCGAGGCCCTGCCGGTATTGCAGGCGGCACTGTCTGAGTTTGTGTCGGTCTCCGGCCTCTCGGTGAAAGCCCAGAAGTCATGACTCATGCCACTTGGGACACTGGCAGGGTTGGACCCCATGCTGCTCCCAAAACTTCTGCTGCCATGGTGCCTGGAGGGGCTGCGTTACTTGGGTATTAGGATAGCCACAGCGAAGAAGAGATTCCTTAATCTGAACATAGTTAGGGTGCTTACGGGACTACATGCGTCTGTCCTACTCTGGAAAGACCTTCCTCTAACACTGATGGGGAAATTGGCCCTAGTCAAGATGGTGGTATTGCCTCGCTGCCTATATGTCATGCAGGGCTCGTTATACGAGATCCCCCAACGGTACTTCAGAGAGCTGGACAGTCTCCTCGTGGATCTATAACGGAAAATAATTGGATTGCGTATGTTACAACAAACCTGGGAAAGAGGGGGCATTGAACTCCCCAATCTAGAGTTTTATTATAAGCCAGCGAACCTCCAGCATGCGATCCACTGGTTTGACGAGGGGGACAATTGGGAGAAGAGGCTGCTGTGCAGCCTCGACGGTCGCCGAGGTCTACCGGAGCTCCTTATGTGTGGGGCACATATCCCAGACACTTGCCCATACTTGTTCAGGCAGATGGGCTGTATTTGGGAGCGAGTGGTCACGACAGCCCTTCGCAGGGCCCCATTCGCACGAGATATGCCGATATGGGTGCTCAAGCCCTTCGTAGACATGCAGAACACCATGTTGTTGGGAAAATGGAAAGAAGGGCGTTGTGAGGTACTAGGCGATTTGTACCTGGGGGGCCAATTTATTACCCGGGAGGACGCAATGGACTAATTTGCGCTAGGCCTGGGACAGTACCTTCAGTAGAATAAGATGTCGACCACTGCCAGCGAGCTCTGGCCTGGCTTTCCGGATGAGCCTGCCCCCTTTCAGACATTGAATAGATTGTTGGACATGGCTGGGGGCCGAAGACTTATTACGCACTTCTACAGAGTGCAACGGGATGATGCTCAGACGGTCACCCCAAAAGCACATACTAGATGGGAGGAGAAGCTAGGGGGAGACATGTCCCCACGAGATTGGTAAAAGGTCCACGAGGAGACGCATACGGTCAGCTCAAACGTTATCAGTAATCGTAATCCTGGGATACCCTGAAGCTTACTCAAAGTCCAGAAAGTGTTGTTTGTTTGCAGACTGTTAATTGTATAATGTGATGCCGCCTTGTCACGTACATATGTCTACACCAAAAATAGCGCTACCACGTTATCACGCCTGAGCTCCACCTGGGAGGTGGGGCATGGGCAGGGGGAATGAGTTGGTATTACCTGTTCACAATATATCAGCACATTGGTGCAAGATGTATGATGTAACCGACCTTTGATGTTGTAAATCTGATAAAACGTTTAAAAAAAAAAAAAAGGATTGTCACACTGGGCACCACCATCGCTGAAGCAGGCCCTGCCTCTGCCTCCTCTCTTCTCTCCTACATTCGATTCCACTGCTCCCTTGCAGTCCTTGGAAGCTGGTTAAGGACAAGTAAAGTGAGGTTACATTTTTTTTTAGCTTATCTTGTTCTAAGAGCGAAGAAATTGGACCACACTGTACCAGTGTGTGTCCTTTCATCTAAGCCCCTGGTACAGCAGTGCCTGAATTCCTAATCCTAAAAGGTCTCGAACACCTACACTGGGAGCCATGTCAAGATCCAGGTGCCTGCACTGGTAGATGCTACACGGTCCCAAGAACCAGCACTGGGAGCCACGCCAAGGCTCAGGTGCTTGCACTGGTAGCTTCTCCAAGTCATCGGAGCCTGAATTTCCAGGCCCACTGTTTGCACTAACAGCTCCTCCAAGACCCTGGTGCGCAGAATGTCCTCCAACACCTCAACGTCTACAAGGTAGCTCCCCGAACCCTGTGTGCTTGCAGTTGTAGCTGACCAAGGCTTCGGTGCCTCCTGTATGTACTCCTCCCAGACCAGGTGCCTGCACATAACTCACAGAAGGGCCTGGTGCCTGCACTGGACGCAATGCTAAGATCCTGGTGCCTGCACTAGACACCAGCGCCGAGACACCTAAGGGTATTTGCGTGCTCAATAAATTGCCTAAATAAAATAAATAAAGATCCTTGAAGGCCTAATGCCAGCACGGGCATATTTCTACGGCCTTGGCATACACTTCCAGCTCCTCCAAGGCTCTTGAGCCTACACTGTTAGCTAGCTCAGTGCTGTGACACCTGCACTGGTAGCTCCTTCAAGGCCATGGCACCTGCACTCATGCCTTTTTCAAGGCACTGATGCCTGCAGTGTAGCCTCTGAAAGCACTGATACCTGAACAGCTGGTGCTTTTGGGCCCTGGTACCTGCACTTGCAGCCTCTAAAGGCCTTGATACCTGCAGTGCTGGTTCTCCTGGGCCCTGGTACCTGCACTTGCAGCCTCTAAAGGCCTTGGTACCTGCACTGCTGGTTCCCCAGGGCCCCCGCCTGCCCTTGGAGTCTCTAAAGGCCCTGGTACCTGCACTGCTGGTTCTCCTGGGCCCTGGTACCTGCACTGTTGTTTTTCGAGGACACTAGTACCCGAAACTGCAGCCTCTGAAGGCACCGGTAACTAAATTGCTGGTTCTCCAGGGACCTAGTACCTGTAGTCACTGTAGACCCTAGTGCCTGTGGTGCTGGAGCCCCAAAGCCATTAATCACATGGGAACAGGAAAGGAACAATCCTTTGAAGTGGACATGAACAACCAATGTTGTTTTGACCAACCAATATTGTAAATGATGTTTCTAAAACGCTCTCATTAGTCAATTGTCTCCAATCACAGGCAGACACTGGTGAAGGAGTGAGACGCTGCGGAGAGTGGTCTCCGACCGCAAGCAGCTGAGGGGGTAAAGTTCTCGTGGGAAGGTTAGAGGTAATGAGAAGGTGAGAATGTTCAGAAATGGGGGAGACATTCTACTGAGAATGAGTTTCTGTTCAGAAGGAATTACCTTATTGAGATAGTAGATACTCCTCGTGAAACACTGCAGAGACGTTGCAGCACTCTCAGTCAGAGATGCTGGACGGGGTGAGACACTTTAGGTGACAGTGTGTGGTGGAAAGTTTAACTCTTATGGCTGAGGACAGCACAGCTCTCCGCATACCTAATGTGCACGAGGTTGAGAACCTCGGAGCACCGGGCTGCTCCTCTGTGGGCGCGCGCCTCAACCCCTGGTTGAATATGGCGGCTCTGCGGCTCGGTGCTTTAGTGCGTGGGAAGCGCCACCACCGCGTTTATCTGCCCTCTGTTTTCATTGACGAGTCTCCAAGATTCCCCGGCCTCTGTCGGACTTTCCATCACTTTGAACCGATGCTCGTTTTCCAGTGGCTGGAGTGTCGGTTGAGGCGCGCGCTCTGCTGTGGACGTGTGATAATGACGGCCTGCTCTGTGAGGAATGACGCATTCAACCCAGCGAGCGGGTTTTGGCTCCCCAAGAACCTCGGACCGCTGCCCTGGCCTTTGACTTTCCAGTGCCACGCTTTTCATGGAAGCTCTCCCGGACAGGCAGGTGCCAACAGCCATTAATGTGACCTGCCCGTGAGAGAGGAGAACTTCTGCAGGATTCCGGGAAGACAAACAATCTGTGCGTGCCGGAGAAATGAAACATTCTGTTAACCTGAATATCATTTTTAATGAAATACAAACTTCCCCAACATCGGAAGCCATACAGTTGCCCCAAAAGCAACTTCTGACAACGCATGTGAGCACCTGGTGAAGGTTACAATCGAAGGATGACAATTCCGCCTTTCACTGAAAGGTGATTTGGAACAGGACTAGGCGCTAGGTTGTCTAGGAAGGGCAGGATCTTCTTATAAAAGGGCTGCAAACGCATTGTGAATGTCAGCTGTGTCGCAGGAAGTGACATGATAGGAAGGAAAGTCCGGCCTCCTTGGATGTACAGCTCTAGCTAAAGGGTAGGACGAGTGAGGGCCATTGTGTTACTTTCATAGAATTGTGTCATTTGGATAGTATCTGAGAGTGCAACCACATGCAGGAGTCACCTGCAGACAGCCACCTTGGTATTTCATTTATTCTGTAGATTTTCTTTAGAGTTTACTCGTGTTGTGTTCACAATATAAAATAAGGAGAGTAAGGAGAGAAGATATTTTGGAGTACATAGCTGAAAGGGATACATACCATGCCTACCACTGGGAAAAGGGTCTTTCCCCAGATCAACGCATTATCCCCTGAGCGGAACAGGATGTGGATCTGCCTTTAGGTGATGGATGATAGCTAGGCCACTAGGTGTTCGAGAAGTTGGTGGGGTGGAAGGACACAAGTTAGTGAGGGATAAAGGTAATGAGACCGAGAGTGTTAGATGGCATGAAAATATTATCCAGCTCGATGTAAATGTTACCATTCACTGAGACCAGAACAGTAAGTCATTAAGAAACAGTTGATTTCTGGACCATTTCGTGAGTATATGCTATTTTGATGATGGGCATCCAAAGCCTTTGACTGTGAAGTTCATGGATCCTGCCACCATACTTTCAGCTGCTTGAAAGGTGGTGTTTGCATGGGGAGGGTCTTTTATGGCGTGTAATGGTGCACCAGTTTCTTCGCATCCCTGGGCTTTTCTTCAGTTGACCTTCTAAACTTGGCAAACTACTTTAATTTTTATTCTAGACTCATTTGTGCTGAGTCCATTTAAACTCTTTCGGCCAAAGGCCTTTCAGGTCAGGCATATATATATACATCACTTATAAGAACAATAAATAAGGAACATAGCTTCCCAGCTTTATGCAAAATTCAGACACATCAATACAATGGAAGATGCATATAAATGCTTATAAAATGCCTCTTTTAAATGTTCATCCGAACCGAGATAGTTAGCTTATCTCTGCAGATGCAGAAATGGCTGGACTTCTGTGTTCAAAATCACAAGGACTTGGTTTCAATAGTTCATCTGGCCCGAAGGAAACCCTCTGCTTTATGTCCCTCTCACAGAATATCTACGATCAACAGTTTCAAAGTCAGTCCATTGTCTTGTCAGTAGGAGCTTTCTATGCATTTAGTAATATTCTGAGTCTGGTGATATTTGCTTTTCTTTTGCCTTTACATTTAGCCAGCATAAATCTAGCCATATGTGATCCATATTGTTTTTAGTTTGAGCCTAGGGCAGCATGAATGCGCTGTGTCCGAGAAACGTTGTATTCAGTAAAATGACTTTCATTGTGCCTGCTGCTTACCACAGGCTGACTGCAGCATCGCTCTACTTTGCTGCCTCCTAATTGGTTCACGCAGCCGATATGTCACTTCCGTTCCTAGCTGAGGAGCACCGGCCAAGAACAGATTCATTCCAGTTGATTAGTGCCTGTCCGCTGCGATGCAGGTACTATTTCTTCTACCCCCTCCCATTCCTCCTGCCAAGGCGTGTAGGTGTGTACTTTTTTGCTTTCACTCAGTTTGCTGCAAGGCTTGCCAAGGTGTGTATTTTTTGCTTTCACGCAGTTCCCTGCAAGGCGTGGTGTATTTACTGCTATGGTTTGCATGCAAGCACTGGCCTCGCCAATGGCGTCCACTCTAGATGGCTTCGGGTTCAGCTTTGGCGCACAATGCTGCTTCCAGTTCACTTAATCTCCCCATGCCATCCCCTCCATCGCCACCTCCCACCGTTGCTGCTTGTTAATCTTAGTGTATTTACTGCCTCGAATATTTGGTTGGGACAAAAGAAGTAAATGTGACTGGTTTGCTTGTTGGCATGTATTTTTTGCTTCCACACAGTTACCTGCAAGGCGTGGTGTATTCACTGTTATGGTTTGCACGCAAGCGCTGGCCTCACCAACGGCATCCACTTAAACGGCTTTGGGTTCAGCTTCGGCGCACAGCACTGCTCCCAGTTAACTTAATCCCCATGTGCCATGCCCTGAGCCTCTACCTACCAACTTTAAACACACAACTACGGGTCCCACAATGGAGCATGTTCACAGCCACTTCGGCACTTCTCCCGGTTCCCTTAATCTTCCTGAGCCGCGCTGTCCCCCCCACCTCCCGATCGTCCCTGCTTGTTAATCTTAGTGTATTTACTGCCCTGAATATTTGGTTGAGACAAAAGAAGTAAATGTGACTGGTTTGCTTGTTGGCCTGTAATTTTTGCTTCCACGCTGTTACCTGCAAGGCATGGTGTGTTTACTGCTATGGTTTGCATGCAAGCACTGGCCTCGCCATTGAGGTCCACTGTAGACAGCTTCGGGTTCAGCTTCGGCGCACAACGCTGCTCCCAGTTATCTTAATCTCCCCGTGCCATGCTCTGAGCCTCTACTTACCACCTTTAAATGCACAACTACGTGCCCCACAACGCAGGATTTTAACAGAACAGCCAGGGCTGGCGGTTGGTGTCACACATAACTTGGAGCCACTTGGCAACTATGGGATAAAATGGAGTGTGTTGGTAAGTTGCTGTCAAGACATGGGAGTCAGATGGGTGTTAACATGTGTGTGCGTGTTGTGGTCATAAGTTAACAGTGTGCTTTTGAGGATGGTTAACGTAAACATGTATCAGTCAGCCTCCACCTTCTCCGAGGTCAATCTGTCCCAGCGGCAAGGGGCTTCGGAAAGTCACTCCCAGTGCTTCGGGAGGGAGCCCCTCACCCACAGTCGCCATCTTCCTCGACCGCCTATGGGCTTGGCTCTGTTTTGCTTCGTCCCCCAACCTTTGCATTTTGGTGCTAGTGCATTTTCATTTTTACACCTTTTAAACTATGGTTGCTTCTATGTAGTACCGACATTTTAACATGGAGGTTAAACCCACAAACTAGATATTGTTAACTGTAACAGAAGGTTTTGTTTTCCGTGTATTTATTTATTTAAATTATAGTCCTTCTATAACAAAATCCCTTCTGTAAACAACTTTTGCAGATGGGGTCATGTCAGTGAAGTATGCTACAGATACCAATGTAGTGAATCTCAAGACATGAAGCGCGCGCCATATTAATGTCTCTTGCGGGGATCTCACCCTGCCTCTTGCATCACAATAATTGCAGAGCGAGATGCAAGGGCCTTCTACACATCTCTCACTTTCTTTACTTCTAGTGAACAATTCTCTATATATTTATCCTCCAGCTCTGTTGTTCTCTGCTGTGTCCCTCTTCTTCCCCCCTGTTTTCACTCAACTCTTTTCCCTGCTTACATTTCCAGCAGTAGTATTCATTCACAGGAAATTATTTGTCTCTATATCAGATGAACAAGTTACGTATCTTTGGTAATGTATTATCTAGTAGAGACACAGTCTAGCCCTAGATTCCTTAAACTAAGTACAGAATTACAAGGTCTGTGGAAACACCAAGGGCCTGCCATGTTTTCCTACGAGATTATGGCAGCTGAACACAGCTGGAAACTTCAGGCGAAATTGCAAGGGGGAGAGATGTATTTCATGGCTCTCACGCAGAACACTGTATATGTTTTCCCTTATAGAACCAAGCTATAATTCCTAGCTCTCATATTTGGGATTATATCTCCTGGCCCGCCTACTGTGGTACTGTATCTCTTGGCTCTCATGCTATAGTAGTGTATCTTGCATCCCTTACTGTGGTACTGTATCTCATGCCTCTTGCGCAGTAGCACTGCAGCTCTTGGTGCTCACACTGTAGCAGTGTATCTGGCATCTCTCACTGTGGCACTGTATCTCATGCCTCTCATGCTGTAGCACTGGAGCTATTTGCTCTCATACTGGAGCAGTGTATTTTGTATCTCTCAATGTGGCACTGTATCTCATTTCTCTCATGCAATAGCACTGCATCTATTGGAGCTCACGCTGTAGTAGTGTATTGGGTATCTCTCATTAGAGCACTATAGCTCAAGGCGGTCGCGCTGCAGCAGTATCTATCTTTTCTCCTGTACAATCGTACTGTATCTCCCCTCTGTCACACCATGGCAGTGTATATCACGGCTCTTTTATTGTGTATATTAGGCTCACACTGTGGTGGCACGGTATGTCCTAGATATCATACTGCAGTACTGTATATCATGGTTCTCATATCGTGCTCCTGTGCTCATTCATTGGTGGCATGGTATGTCCTAGCTCTCATACTGCAGCACTATATATCGTGGCTCTTATATCATAGTCCTGTGCCGTATGCTCAATCTCTGGTGGCACAGCATGTCTTACCTGAGCTCTCATAGTGCAGCTCTGTATATTATGGCTCTCATATTGTGGTCCTGTGTCTTGTGGTCATACTGCAGTGGCATGGTATGTCCGAGCTCTCATACTGCAGCACTGTATATTATGGCTTTCATATTGTGGTCCTGTGTCTTGTGCTCATACTGCGGCGGCATGGTATTTCCTAGCTCTCATGCTCCAGCACTGTATATTATGGCTTTCATATTGTGATCCTGGGCCAGATGTACGACCCTAAATTTTATGCGCAAACGGGTTTGCGACCCGTTTGCGCATGCAAAAGTTCACAGGGCCATGTCATTCCCAATGGGGTCGCAAATTGCGAGTGGCTCATTAATATTCATGAGCCTCGCATTTTGCGACCCCATTGGGAATCGCCAACAGTGTCTGAGACACTGTTGTACATTGTGATTTGTGAGTCGCAAATTGCGAGACGCAATTTGTCGCAATTTGCGAGTCGCAAATTACAATGGTCGTACATCTGGCCCCCTGTGTCTTGTACTGATACTATGGTGGCACTATATGTCCTGGCTCTCATGCTGCAGCACTGTATTTTATGCCTCTCATATTGTGGTCCTGTGTCTTGTACTTGTAAGGAAATGCCTCTTTTTGCATGATCACCCCCAAAGCGTTGGACTGATGCTGCTGGTTTTGCTGCTCTGAAAGCGCACTGACTCCTGCTTACCAGATCTCAGTGCCAGTGTTCTAACCCCCTACAAAATGTATGTTGTATTGGCTACTCCAATTGGTATGAGCTAACTTACTTATAAGTCCCTAGTATATGGTTCCAGGGTCGCCCAGGGCATGTAAGTTAAGGGCACTGATTGTGCCATCCCGAGTGTGACAAAGTACAAAATGGCTCCCAGTCTCCCACTGAAGCCTGGAAGGGCAGTGTACAGCTGCTAGTTTGACTTTGCCATTTAAACCAATGGTAAAGCCCCCACTTCCTTTAACAATATATATACGTTGCTCCTAACAAAGGTCTAGCGAGCCCTAAGGCAGGGAGCTGTATATTCTTAAGTGGGACATGTACTTTAATATGTCCTAACAGTACAACATCTAAATTGTTGTTTTACTGTGGAAGAGCTAGTAGCCCCATTTGCTAGTGCAGAGTTACAGGCTGACATCCTGGTCCTGCTAAATTCTGAATGGAACAACTAAAATGGGTACTTCAAGCCAAATGTAATGTCACTTTTAAGGAAAAGCAACTTGTAAAAAGTTGCCACTATGTTGCTCAGTTTATCCAGTCCCTTTTTGCAGTTGCTAGCCACTAGACAGCCTTTTGCTCTCCTGGGGAGTAGTGTGAATGACTCCCAGGTTTAGGAACAATAGAGACCTGCCACAGAAGGAGGCATTACCTCCCCTTTGCAGGACGTCACACAGGGTGTTGGCCCAAAACTCAAGCTTCAAAGGAGAAGCTCCATTTAAGTTTATGGCGGTTTTGACTTAAGTGTGGAACTGGATTTGAGACTGCTTTGGAGACCAAGTAACTGACCAAATATTCCTTATTGGCCTCCCTGACCTTCTCCCTGTCAGAATTGGTCGCCCAGTTCAGGCCGAAATAGCCAAATACAACTCTTCCAAACTTTTCAAAAGTTTCCAAACTTTATGGTTACCAATACTTGTTTGTGCTTTGGACTAAAAACCTGAGATTTACGTTTTCTTTAAAAATCTATATCTTTCGAACCAACCCTCTTGTGGATTTTGCTCATCTTGGTGTCTACAAATCCGTAAAAATATAATATATTTTTATAAATTGGAGTCAGATTACTTTTGTGTTGTGTGACTTTCTTATTCTGTTGTTTGGTGCTTCAAAATGCTTTACACTAGTTCCTTTGTTTAAGCTTTGCTACTCAAAGCCACAGCAACCCATGGTTGAGCAAGAGGTTTTAAAAATGAGACTGACTGGACCCAAGACGGTTTTGCGAGTGTATTCCATGATGAGGTCGCACAACCACACCATATAATACACCACAAACTTCACAGTACTCATACTGCTTGGCATACAATGTCCTAGCTCTCATTCTGCAGCACTATATATAACGAGTATTGTGTTGTGATCCTGTGACTTGTATTCATTCTGTGGCAACATTGCAAGTCCTAACGTTCATACTGTAACAATTTATAACATGGCTCTTATATTGGGGGCTGTGCCTTGCGCTCAGACTGTGGTGGAACGGTATGTCATGCTGCACTGTATATCATGGTTCTCATATTGGGGTACTATATCTTGTGTTCATACTGTGGTACTTTGTTTCTGATGATTCTCATATTGTGGTACTGTGTTTTGTACATATACAGTGACACTGTGCCTCATGCTCTTCTAATGTGGCCTTGCATTTTATACTATGGCACAGCATACTATACTACGGCTCTGTATTTAAACAATTTTGTACAGTGACACAGTATCTTTTAGTGTGGCACAATGTCTTATGCTTGTATGGATGCACTGTATTTTATACTGTGGTTATGCATTTTACAGTGTGGCACTGTGTTTAATGGCACTCGTATGGTAGAACTGCATCGTATGATGTCATTACACTGTTGCCGTATTGTGGCCACACTGTGATTAATTCCACTCATACACTAGCACTCTACTTTTATCTGTGACTCTGCACTTCATAATATGACCTGTAATATTATATTGTGGCACTGTATTCAAGTCTTATACCCCATGCAAGGTGATGCTACAGTACCTTTCACCTTGACCTGGCTGGGCGCGCAGCGTCTGCAGGGCAGTATCTGGAACTCTTCAGCCTGGTACATGGAGTAATCAGTACTGGCCACCACCACGGTGTCTCCTGCCTTCCAGGTCCGGGCATCATCTGCCAGTTCCAGGATGGTGCTGTTTGCATTGGTATCTACCCGAACAGTCAGCTTTGGCCTCACTGCAAGCGAAGGAGGAAGGATTAGTGGTGAGCACTTCTATTCTAGGGAAAAAGCACTATATCAATCAAAACTGCACACACACGACAGGGCGCAGGGCAATCGAAACAGTGACACAGTAAAAGTAATGAGAACCAGATGGACACGGATGCTAATGCATTGGATACAGGCCAACACAAGCAGCTATGAAGATCCCCAATCTTATTGCAGGTGAGAGTCACCGTGTAGTAGTCACGAGTCAAGCCACAGAGCAGGAGTGTTCACTTCAGGACGCAACTCCATGCCTGAAACCTTCAACCAGGCCTGACGTTTATTGGTCTGAACCAGGCTTTGAAGCCTGGCAAATATTTAAAGGAAAGGTTGCTCAATCCTAGTGATGCATATAGAGCAGGCTCTATCAGTACTGTCCTTTCATTGATCACAACCACAACAAGGGTAACCACACACTAGTAAGGACGCTCTAAACTACGCGTCCTTACTAGTCAAAGCTCGTACGCTAATTAAACAATGGGACAGACTTCCCCTTACGATCATAGGGCATATTTCGCTTATAAAAATGAATTTTCTACCTTTGTTTCTGTTTGCCTTTTCTAATGTATTGATTAAAATGTCCAAATAATTTGTTTAGGCTATTGATGCAGAAATGCGCACATTTGTTTGGCAAAAGAAACGACGAAGGATTAAGCTCTCGATTCTTCCATTAACTCAAGAGGAAGGGGGCTTGGCTCTTCCATGTTTTGGAACATATTATCTAGCAGTTCTAATAAATTGGCCAACCTTCGCCTCAAAAAAGGCATCCGGTGAAGGTAATTATTATTTGAATAGAATGGTAAAAGTAGCTGGAATCGGCCCCGACTCTTTCTTACAGATCCTAGACTACCAAAGAGAACCCGTTAGAAGACTCCTCAAATCATAGTTGATCGCTTTAATTCAATCCATCTGACAAGAATATAAAGTCCCATATTTTCATCCACAATTAAAACTTGACCTCTGTTCTGGGTTTGGCCTAAGCCTCAGCTGGCCCACGCTTAGTTGTTGGGCAGCTCTGGGTTTTTAGAGGCTTAGAGATTTTTCCGTAACAATCAATTCATTTCATGGCAAACACTCAGTCAGGAGAACCCATCAATTAGTCCAACCTTTTTTTTTAGTATCACTCAAATACAGCATTCATGTTTCAGTAACCCAATAGCGATAAATGAATTAGTGAAGAAAATATGTTGGGCTTTTTATCTCCCGCCTATCGGGGACTAGAAATTGGTATAGAGTTCTACTTCAGCATCTAGGACAGAAGTTAGTACCCAACCATATAAGTAAAATAGCGACTATCACTGGCTGTGATATAACTACAGCACATTGGAAGCATTATAACCAGATCAGTGGAAAAGCCACCCATGCAGCTAATTTTAAGCGCATGGCTTCCTATTGTAAATGGATGTTATACTATACTCCAGAAAAAATTAAAAAGATGTATAGTGGAGCTGACGTCCGATGCTTCAGATATGGGTCGGAATCAAGGGATTGGCTCCACATGATTTTTACTTCCCCTAAATTGAGCGTGTTTTGGACCAATATGTTTAATGAAATAGGAGTCCAGACGGGACGAGTGATTGTTCCTGACCGGTTGGGGGCCCTTTTTAGCACCCGATTGAGTTTAAACAAATCTCCCTACCGAACTGAATCAGCTCTGTTTCATAGCCACTCTAGTGGCAAAGTCCTTAATACAAGCAAATTAGAAGTCAACAATCATACCCACTATGGCTCAATGGAGTATTAAAATGTCCAAGGTGAATAACCATGAGAATTTGTATGCAAAGAGAGTCAGTGCTAATAAGCGCTTTAATAAAATTTGGCAGGACTGTGAAAGAGTTGGGATCGGCGAGTCTAAAAAGTAGTGGGCTTCGCCAGCCAAATGCGGGATATAAGAGAAGCCACTCACAATTATTGTTAATTTATAGATTACTAACTTTTATGATTACTGCATTAGATTTTTGTAAATGGATGAACAACTACTTTTTTTATACTTTGCCAGCCAAATGCTGGACATGAGAGATGCCATTCACAATTATTGCTAATTTATATACTACTAACTTTATGATTATTGCATTTGATTTTTGTAAATTGATGAACTGCTATTTTAAAAGTGCTATTTGAATTGAGTAGCATCATATCTGCTGCATTTTTGATAAATAAACAAATAACAAAAACATGTAGTAACCACACACGCTGCATACTAATCAACATTAGTTCAAAGCATATAAGACATCAGAACATGTGGCTTTCAAAAATTACTACTTCTCCCTTTCAATGCTCGAAGAACACCCCTTACTGTACAAACAATGACTCTACACTTTCACACTGCAAAATATGTCTCACCATGGACCACAAACTCTTCAGTTATGCAAAGCCCCTGGTGATATTCACCAGGACAATAAATGGTTCACACCTGGTTGTGCACCACTAACATAAGAAGGCAATGCACTTCAAGTGCAATGATAATAAGCAATGTCCCTTATGCGAGAGTACATATGGAAGAGTAATCTTTAACCAATATAGAACTAATGTACCTAAAACTATACCAAAGCTGAAAATTGTAGCAAAAACGTTTCAAAATCTTGCGATCAACCGCAAAACGTGGTTCTTGTCTGCAAACTCTCACAGGTCTTCTGGGATAATTTACATAATCAATTCAACATAAAAATAGTAAACAAAATGATAAGAGGTGTTCTGCGTCGAGCCTCAGTAGTCCCCATGATCTTCTCTGCAGGAGCAATGAAAGACCCAGTTGGCAACATCAAACTCACCACCCAAGAAAACGTCTCAGAAAATCTGCAAAGCACTCACAGCTATGGAGTGCTTGATGACCCATGAATAGAATCCTGTTGCAAACGTGTATTCAAGCAGTTCTGGATGTTGTGGGTTGTACCATAAATGCCTCCATAGGCCAAGGTTAAGGCATATTCTCCTTTTTATGACTGCTACTAGGATTGCAACCTTAATCAAATCCCTAAAGAAGAGTCAATGCTCAATTTTATAAGTCCATGCCTTGCCAGAAATAGCAAAAATATAGTCATGCCACTTCATAAATATTTGAAGGGCAACCACCAGTTGGGTTGTCATCCTTCTGGTGTGGCCTTATCTCAAAACCAAATCAACACTGCTGGATATATAGCAAAGTGTCCTGCTTGCGATGAAAGAGGATGCTAAAGTCCTTTTCATTCTTCCTGACCCAAGTGCAGCGTTCTATGAAGTGGCTAGCACCACACTAAACCACTTCCTCGAATATCACTTTCAAAACAGAGGCCATGCCCTAGTCTAGAATTAGCCTTCTCTTTTGCATTGCTTCCAAAAAGAGCATTAAGTACTATTGAAACTCGAACCAAATGTGTACATCCAAGGGGTTCTTCTAGGATCTTCCTTGAATTCCATACTGTTCAATGCCTGTCTTTTACCACTATCTCAGATCTTCAAATCCTACTGCATCTATTACCATTTGAACACTGGCGATATTTTGTAACACATTAACTCCAATAAAGAATCAGTTCCTTCCAAGACCATTCAGAGTGCCGCTCTCATGTGCACCCGGCTGTAGACTAGCAAGTGAGTCTAAAACAGATCCAAGATGATGATTCTCCATGCAGAAACTTGTACATGTACCAGTCTCCACCCTCCCATCAATCGACACCGTACCCGTGGTCCAACTCTGTCCAGAGGTCAACTATGAATTCTGTAAGGGCCTGAAAAGGCCTCGGTCTTCTTTCTAGGACTGCTCTAACCACATCCAGGGCAGCCCTCTGGGGGATATTGGTATACAATGACAATGTCCATAGTGGCTAACAACTGCTCTTCAGGATTAAAAGCCAGATTGTCCACCAATTTGATGGTCTCCATTGTGTCCTTCAGGTAGACTACCGTGGACTCTGTGATTGGCTTGAGGAATATGTCTATGTATTTGCACAGAGGTTCCAAAATGGAACCACACCCAGAGACGATGGGTCTTCCAGGCGGGTCTATCTAGCAGGCAGGCGCACACACGGGAGAGTGTTCCTCTCCCGTTGTGAACTGGTGCGCGTCACGGCCTTCTTGCGCGTAGGCCGTCGGACGCAAGACCGGTGCAACGTGCACCCTCGAAGTGCACGCTGACTTTGCAAAATCTGTTTGGTTTTCTTTCGCGCGCCCCCTTACTGTGGAGTAAGCCAATTTTTTTACTATGCCGCCTATTTCGCAGGCCGGTTAATATGATAAGAATAGGGTTAAACGACTGTTGTTTTAAGAGGACCGCTGCATCCAGATTTTGCAAAATAAGAGTGGTGATTAATTAGCATGTTTCTTCAACACTGAATCTGTCCATCAAGTTGGAACATATCATTTATGAACTAACACCACTTCTGTGGTAAGTCTCCAACCCCCGTATTTTTGGTAATTTTAAATACATAATGATACAAGTTATATTCATTATACCTTTATGTCTTTATACTGTAGAATCGCCACTCATGGGTGGTAGGAATTAAGGACCATTGGCCCCCTGTGGGTCTGAACATTAACGTGTTGGGGACCCTAGTGTTACACCCAACCATAGGTCAGTACTGACTATTATGATGACAGAGAGAGTTCTTTCTACCAGAGAGTACTTGAGACTACTGAAATCTTCCTAATTGAGTGTTTCATTCTATTTAGGTTGACTTACTCCGTTCTTACTGTCCTGATGAAGACCTGCATGCTGAGGTCTTAATCAAGCCTCTACGCAGTAGTCGGGTCGAAACATCGACATTTTCAAGCTCTTGGCCTGGATTGACTTAGATGGTGAATTCAGATCCAATGATCACTATCCTTTAAAACTGACTCTAAGTAAAGAGAAGTTGTTTTCAAACATGCCCACTACAGTGATCTTTACCCTTAAGTTACATTAGCCAGTGGCGGCCAGCACAGGTAAATGTGGTGGGCGGGGTGGTGTGGTGGGGCAGGGTCGGGGCAGGGTGGGAGGGGGTGGAAGTCGACAGACGGCAGAATAGGTATAATTAAATAATTATATACCTATTCCGTCGTCTGTCGACTCCCCCCCCACCGAGCCCTGCCCCGCCGCACCGCTCTTACCTGTGCCGCCCACCGCTGACATTAGCCAGTGTTCATCTTAAGAAATACAAAATTGTTTTCCTTCTCTCTGATGCCTCACCCTTTCTTCTATTTCACTTTGCACTTGAGCACCCTCAAAAACACGTTTCTCACACCTTTTTTGAGCAACCTTCAAAATTCATGTTTCAGTATACTTATGCATTATTGATTTAAATAAAATATGAATCTGTTTCTCTAACAAAGTGTTGTCCTTTGATCTCTGGTACACATATCTGTCTCTCTTGCATAATGACCAATCTATTTGGCAGTAGGTCTAATATATTATTATGTCATGCGCCAACACAGGAACATTTGCGCCATGGTGCAAGGGGGTCTGCGTTACAAGCAGGATTGTTTATGTAAAGGAAGGGATGCCTTCCTTCACAAACACAATATTTAAAGGCATATTCTCCTTCTATGTGTGCTGCAGGATGCAGCACACATACAAAGAGGAAGTAACTAGGAGAAATAAATATATTTCTCCTCGTTACGTCTAGGTTGGGGAGGCACACCCTTTTGGTGCAATCACAGGTTTACAGATCTTTGTAAGCCTGTGATTGTGTCATAAACCATGGATGCATGGGAACACCCATACTCCATACACACAAAAACCCTGGTAATATCCAGGGGAGGGAACTAGAGGCTATGGGGTCTCTAGGGTGAGCTGGCCTCCAAATCTGCTATGCACACACTGTAGAAGCTACCCTAAAGTTGTGATTACTTACACCGCATTACTGTGTCCCCACAACCACTCTATAATAAGAGTAATAGCTCCCCTAATCCCCACATGCCAGCATTTTAATACCAAGTAATACACCCTCCGATTAAATGTGATTTGGGGTACTACATTGGTTTTTAATTCACTACTTTCACGGGCCCCCACTCCAATGATTAGAAGTGCCTCCCTGTCTTCAGGTGTAGGCTCGCTCTCTATCAAACCGGGTTTTTAGAGAGCAAGGGCTGCCTATGATGAAGCATGACACCTGGTGGTGTGAAAGGACAGCCCTTCACATTTTTTGATGTGTCCAACACTCCTATTATAGAGTGGTTGTAGGGACACGGTAACACGGTGTAAGTAACCACAACTTTAGAGTAGCTTCTACTGTGTGTACTTAAGACCCATACTCCACCCATGGAATGCCTCCCTGGCGCAAGGTAACGCAAGGCAGTGCTACACTGCCTTGTGTTACTTTGAATTTAGTAATCCACGCAGAGCCACTCAAGGTGGCTTTGCATGGCTTAGAAAATCCCACTAAAATACTTGTGCTGTCATGTGACGAATTGCGTCATGCAAGGGCAACGCAAGCCCTTAGTAAATCTGGGCCCCGATGTTTACAGCAGAGTCGTCTTCACACGTGAACTGTCACCTTCACTAAACCTTGGTAGGCTAAATGGATCCATCTTCACTGGATCTCTATTCATCACTAAAATGGCTCCAGCCACAATGGTTACGAGTGTGGACCTGTGGATGCTGTGAACGATGAGGCATCAGAAGTGGTTGAGCAGTTGGCATTGAAAGTGTGACAAACCAGAGCTGCATGGTATGAGTTCTGGTTACTCCAGTAGTAAAGACGATGCCCATTAAACCCTAATAGCTGGAGATAAGTGTGATCCAGTAGTTGATGATAATTATGGAGCCAATGAGGCAAGAATTCTAGTGAAGTATTTCTCACTTGATACATTGTGTGATCCTTGGCAAACACTTTATTTCCCATCTCACTTCCTATGTCTCAACATATTAAGAATGTAGGTCTGCTTCTTCACCCTTCCCTAATGCTGTCACTGTACGCACGCTTTTCACTTATACCTATAGCTCCTATTGCAGGCTCCCTCTCACCAATCCAAAGGCCACGACAGCTGCTCTTTGCCGCAGACAGGCTGAAGTGCCCCACTGCTTTCAGAGCACTACAATTACAATTCATACGTTGTGCACTATGTTTTATCTGACCACTCAATTTGTTTTAATACGTGCTATTTTTGGCGAGTTACTCCTTGTTTCTCTACTTTCTTATATTGAAAATGCGTCTCTTCTGCATCTCTGAGTCCAAACACTGCTGGCGCGTTGCACTGCTCACTGTCTCGCGAACAGAAGGCGCACTTATTTAATAAGAGTTTATATTGTTATGTTTAGTTTGGGTTTATATCACTAATGCAATTGTACTTGTTTAGACAGGGCTAAATCCCAACATGTGGCAATGATGGCGTTTGGCAAATAAGGGAACATGTTCAGTGATGAAAACTTCTTTTGCCCAGAATCACACAGTCTGGTCAAAGGAGACATTGTTCACTAGAGCTCTTGTCTGCTGGGTCCACAGTCGCCATCTCAGATCCCTGATCGGGTCACCTGTTGTCATTATAGGTCTGTTGTGCCCCAGGGGTGCTCCAGAGACACACCATGCACACAGGCAGCTCGCTTCCAGTGCAGTCTGCGCGCTGTCCTGGTGACACGTCTTCCACCCACCCACGGACCCACACCTGCCACTTGTGGCATTTCTGGCCGCAGCGATTGTAGTGAAACCGGCAATCAGTCTAAGGACAGGTTTCCAAAGTATGGCCTGAGGCAGCGTCAGCAGAGCAGGGCCCTTCGCCTGCAGTAATTCCCATCGTAATGCTGTGTAGAACTAGTAATTATGCATGCATGGCCTGCTCTGTAAACCCTCTATTCATGGTATGCGTGTCTGTATAGAGTACATTTATAGATCTAAAACTCCATAGACTCTCCGTGGGTCATGAACACAATTTAACACAAGAAGATGGGTTTCACTTGCATGATGTAAGAAACTATACGGCAGCATTAAACGTGGCCCGCAGTGAGATTCCTTAAAAATGCGAGACTCATAAATAAATAAGTGAGACTTAAATGATAGAATATCCTGCAAAGAGGGAAGAAGAGAGTAAGTTTTCCTCTCGAAACCAGCGCTTAATTTGAGCCGGTGGTTTCCAGTACTCAGCACTTAATTGTCAACATTGGCGCTTGTGAAAGTCTACCACAAGGTAGCGCTGTCTGGATAATTTAGAGATGACAACAGCAAAAGGTGATTATTAATTCAATATACATTAAAAATTACGATTACCTTCTGCCCAAGCCATTCTCATAGCTTTGGGGGCCTGAAATAGGCCGAACTGTCACACTTGGAGGAATGTGATGGTTAGGAGTTGTGTTGTTACTATCATTGGCAGCGCTGGCAGGAGCAATGGGTGGTGCAAGCTGCAGTGGCCACCTGACCAGAGCCCTGGCACTTATTCTATGGCAAATTAAGCACTGCTCGAAATAATTTGCAGGAGGCAAGATGTTTCTCCCAGGTAGCACTCTACCTACCAAACTAAAGGAGCTCTAAATAGTAGGCAAAGAGTGGATCACATGAGGCTATAATCTAAAGCTGAACAGGAGGTAAAAGGTGTGTTACAGAAAGCAAAAGATAAATTACAAGACACAAACCATCTTTCACAGGAGGCCAAAACTGTACTAAAGAAGAAAGGTGAAAGTTACTTTCCTGTAACAGTTGGTCTGTACCCTGTAACGCTGTTGATTCACATGCTTGCACATCCCTGAGCTCGGAACAGTATAACTTGTTTTTCTTTGAAGAAGCTCTTTCGGTTTCGAGGTAGCTCATTGTTAGAAGGTGGTTCTGACACTATGGGCCGCCCGGATTTTTCGCTTTTTGAGCACCTATTTGTTGAGCTTTTACTGTGGGAGAGCCTCATAAGTTGGGACTCACCCACAGGGAACTCATGATGAAAGAAACTGCATGTGGATTTTACTGGTGTCCCCCTGGCTTGACTAGGCCGCTGCGCAGCAGCTGGAGTACGGGGCACCGGGCTGGTTACATGCAGACACCTGTGTACATGCGTGTGCACACGTGTAGGGGCTGCGCAGGGGAGATTCCTGGCGTGCGCAGTCCAGGAGCAGCTACAAAGTGAATGGTGTGGCAGGACTTATGCAGAATTGGGTGGTGACATGGAATAGGCTTTATACACTGGGAAGAAACATGCCAGGGAAAGTCAGTGTGTTTGACTGTGTTTTTACTTCCTTATTCCCCTATGGGGAAGTGGAGCCCATGGGCTAGTGTCACTTTCCTAAGGCCTACAGATTCCAGACACGCACTAAAGTCCACTGTAACGGGTGTGAGAAGTCATATTTGTACTGCTTTTGGGTCATCCAGAAATGTCAGACCCCGAGGGCGAAGGAGAGTGCT